>WBMW01002517.1:0-77274 GCA_013396635.1 Penelope pileata | reverse complement strand
TTTTTTAAATTTTGTTTTCCCCACCAGGTCTCTGAGATGTGTGTTACTCCAGAGTTGTGGTTTGATACCACGCATTCTAATTCCTTCACCTGTTTTTTAAGTTGATATAAAGCACTTGTTAACTCTGCCCTATCTTCACCACACTCGTGTAATTGTGGACAGTCTAATTTGCCTTCCCTATGTATTGTGATGTGCCTTTCTACCTAACATTCAATGCTCATCTGAAAAGGCTACATCTGCCTCCGTGTTTCATGTTTCATGTTCACGTGCCTTCGTGTTTAAGTTATAAGCCAAGTGGTTAGAGTATGACAATTTTTCCCTAGTTTCTAGTTTAAATATTGCTTTACAACTTTGCGAATACCTCCAGAGAAGGAGACTCCACAACCTCTCTAGGCAGCCCGTTCTAGTGCTCTGTCACTCTCACAGGAAAGAAGTTTTTAGTCACGTTCGTATGGAATTTCCTGTGCTCCAGTTTCTGCTCATTGCCCCTTATTGTGTCACTGGGCACCACTGAAAAGATCCTGGCCTCATTTACTTGACACTCACCCGTTAGATATTTTAAACCATTGAAAAGATTTCCTGTCACTCTTCTCCAGGCTGATCAGCTCCAGGTCTCTCAGCCTTTCCTCGTAAGGGAGATGCTCCAGGCCCCATTTTCTTTGTGGCCGTCTGCTGGGCTTTTTCTAGAAGATTCCTGTCTTTTTTAAACTGAGAAGCCCAGAGCTGGACACAGTATTCCAGGTGTGGCCTCACCAAGGCAGAGTAGGGAGGCGGAATCACTTGCCTCAAGCTGCTGGCCACACTCTTTTGAATGTCCCCCAGGATACCATTGGCCTTTTTGGCCACCAAGGCACACTGCTGGCTCATGGACATCCTGCTGTCCACCAGGACACCTGGGTCTTTCTCCATAAAGCTCCTTTCCAGCAGGTCAGCCCCTAACCTGTACTGATGCATGTGGTTATTCCTCCCTAGGTGTAGGACTCTACACGTGTCCTTGTTGAACTTCATAAGGTTCTTCTCTGCCCAACTCTCCTGCCTGTCCAGGTCCTGGAGCATCCAGAGAAGGAATATCTAGAGCATTAGATTAAGTGAGTTTTGTACAGTTCAGAGAATCTTATCCTCATGATACATGAAGTAATTCCAACCTGATTTCATTCTTGGAATGCCAATGAAAGTGAAGTGGTAATTGTGGAAAAATTGTATGTGTAGGGTCTGAGACAGAAAATCATGCAATTCTTGTTTCCTGAGCTATAATTAAATACACTATGTAGGCATATACAAAGGTATATGAGCATCTCATATAATATGAGATGTAAGCAGCTACAAATGTGGCATTTTTAGTGAAAATGAATGTTACCTGAACAGATGGAGCTTTTCCAAGACTTGGTCCTTGCTCTTGTATGGTAGTTACTAACATATGAGGCTGCACCATCTCTAGAAGCATCACAGCTACCAAAGGCTATACTGTGTTTTGGGGGGAATCCTGCATGGCAGGCACTGTGTTAGCATGCTCAGTGTACAAGCAATCACATGAAATTAAACTTCTAGACTGAATCCTATTGTTCCTAAGCTCACAGTTTCTAAGGAAAGCAGCGGCAAGATGCATGCAAGTTATTAAATTATAGTTTCCACCATGGTGGAACTATATTCCTAATATTAGTTGAAGAAACAATATTTAGTTCAGATTCTAAAACACATCTCAAAACCTTTTAAAAAAACTTCATATTAAAAGTCTGTCTTTTTGGATTCTTGTACTATATTTAATAAGGAAGCCTTAAACAGAAGCCCATTATAATGAAATTTATTAAAATTCTTGAGCACTGAGTACACATAACTTTTTAGTACTTCCCAATGAGATGTTTACTATATGTTTCTATAAATTAAGCATTCACTGCATAAAATTGTATTCATTTCTCTATCAGCATACTATATAAATTATCACAGAAACAGATGAACCAACAAAATAGTCTTGAATATGTGTAACACTGGCGAGCAGATAGTATCAGTAACAGCTTATCTTCATGGTAAGCAGCTCTAAATGAATCCCCCTCGAATTCACTTAATTAAGAAGCTGAAAAGGAAGGAAACATGATTAAAAGTTGAAATATGCCTATAAAATATAGCATTACACTTATTTCAAAAGAATAAACAAGGACTTCAAAACATTCGTTTAAAGTCATTCAATGTTCGTGTAATAATCTCTTAAATTTTTATATCTCATTAAGTAATTACTAAGTAAGCATGAAAGTCATCAAATAAAACCTTGAGTGATTGGAACTTAAATTTTCCTATTAAAAACATTAAAAAGCAAAATGCACTTCAAACATCTGTTCTCTGCAATCAAGCTCTGCATCTGCTCTTACTACTTAAAGTGAGAACTACCTCTCCAGGGAGATGTTTCAAATTTATTTTAAGCACTCTTTCCTTAATGTTGAAGTGGCCCTTAAGTGGGGAGGGTATAGAGGACCTGGCAAGGCTCTATAAGGCTGTAGACTCTTAAATTCTTTATGGTTTAACAAATAAAGGAGTTTCAGGTGGTATTGCTGATTCTTCACCCCTGGAGCAAAACTTTTTTTTTTAAATACAGAGTATAGCTTGTCATACTTCTCATTTGAGGTTTTCCAAGGACTTTACCAAACAAAAGTTATCTTACAAATGGGAATGCAGAGAGGAATAGTTGTACGCAACCACAGACTGTGTTAATTGTACAAACACGAAATAATGAGTTACTGAATGGAAGGGTTTCTATAGCTTCACTGCCTCTAGCTTCAGATGAAAGAGCTTCTGACTCTTTAAAGATGAGCAGTGTGCTTTAGCATACATGTTGTATTAACTTCATCACTTTTCCATTCATGGTATAATTAATTACTTGTTACAAAACAGCCATGCAAGTGCCATAAGCTTAAAAGAGAGTACCAGTATAAAGATATTCCCTGCTGCAAAAAGTTGACATGCTCATTAGGCAAGATGTACCCAGCCAGTTGCCATCTGTTTTGCCTAGACTTGTGCTGGAGGATGAAGCAATTATTGAAAAGGAAATGCAAGACCAACAGCATGAAGAGGTGAATTGTAAGGTGCTGAACAGAGAAGTAATAGAATGCTGAGCACATGAGACTAGAAAGCTAAACCAGGTCTAAGACAGATGTGTAAGGCCATGTACAAGAAAGAAAGAAGTGAGAGGAGAGAGGAATACCAGCAGTGAAAAATGTAGGGAGTAAGAAAAGGAGGGATAAAGATTAACCACACAGATAGCACTGGCAGACCCAGGAGGAGTGAAAGACTGAAAGATGTAATTGCAGGAAAACATAAATATGGCAGTGTCATTTTGAATAAATAGGCTACTACCATATCTACTATTCCTCACTTCATCTGTATCTGAAGCGCATATTTAGCAGCTAAGGTTAACACTGAAAGTAATGCAGAAATTACAGAAGCCAAAGGTGAAGAAACAAAACACCAAAACATTGTAAAAAGGAGAGCAGCCAAAAAAGAAGGGGAGGAAACGGTTTCTAAAAAAATCTGTAATGACAAGTTGGACACCATCTGTTGGAACAGATCTACAAAAAGAAAAAGTAAACCATATCCCCTCATGAGCATGAAAGGATGGCCAAACTGTGCCCTTCCAGACACTAACTGAATGGAAATGGGTACAACAGGTAGAAGTGGTAGAGCTGTAAGACTTACAGAAATCTAGAAAAGCTAAAAATGTTTATAATAGTGGCAATCACAGAAAGTCCTGCTCATGGAACAGTATTCCCTTCTTAAAAGATGTGCTACGGAGCCAGACACCTGAAACAGCTCTCCTGTTCTTTAGAGGACTAGAAATCAGAACTGAATGTAGACACTTCTCACAGAAAGAAACGTGGAGGTCTATGGCAATTCATGAACGCCATATGCTGTTGAGTGGTTTAGATGAACAGACAAGACTGGGCTGTTTTGTCTTCCATTTCAATAGGCCACTTTTTTCTGAAGAAATTGCTGTCCAGACACATTAAAACAAGTAATACAGAAAATGGTAAATGTGAGATAGTGTTTTGACAAATACGTATGATAATTCTCCTATCTTTCAAAATCATTCTGATTTTCTCCATTTTGAAGAAAGTGGTCTACTTTGCTAAGGGCTGTAGACCTGACTGTAAATCATGTATAACTCGTATTTATTCACTTATTTAATCTCAATTGTTCAATATTATGCAAGATTTCTTTACTGAAACTAATTTAATTACATTGAGAGTAGACATTTTTTATATGGTGTATACAGCAAATGTAAGGAGTTTTCCAGCTCCATATCTTGCAGTTTGACTGTTCTTGTTGCACTGACTCTAGGCATAGAACAAATACTTCATGTCTGACTTAACATTTATGTTTATTTCATGAAAATAAGCATCTTTTATTTATCACGCTTTCTTGCAGCTTAGTTCTTTTTTTCTACTAGTCATTGCAGAATATGTATTTTTCCATTCTGCCAGTGTGTAGTTCTGAAGGCCAATTATTTTTTATGATCTAACTAAACCCTCTTCACCTTAATCTTTTCAGTAATACACAATTGCAATTGCTTTAAATGATAATCTGATAATGAAATACTCAATTGCAGGTACCAAAAAATTCTTAAAGAAGATACATAATGCAAGTAACTTAATAAAAAATACACAAACTCTCCAATTTTTCAGTTCTTCATATCATTTAAAGGCAGACTGAAACAATGGTGCATGGGAAGACTTAAACTTGAAAGGACAATAAGAAGTGCAAACAATAACAAAATGACCCTAAAAATTTCAACACAGGCCACTTTGTAAATTTCAGCCAAAGATAAAACAAAACAAAAAACACTATTNCCCTCCCAGTTCCCAGCTCCTTATGCCCCCCTTAACTATTTCACTGGCAGAGGAATGCAGAAGTGAGTTATGTCCTCGGCTCCGTTCAACACTGCCAGGATGCTATCAGTATCTCTGAGGTACAAGATAAATTCATACTAGACACTACGAGAAGCGTAACTTCTGTTAGAAACTAAGACACTAGTAAACACTGGATAAGATTTTTGTGTCTGTCCTCTTAAAGAAACCAGTATTACAAATATTTATATTTCTGCTATTCACAGTAATACAATACTGTGCTACTGTATTCATGCCTTCTCACTTGTTCTTACTGTCCTTCCTCATTCTTAATATTTTATGTACTTTTTTTTTGGATTACAACTGCCCAATTTAAGGTTTGTATAGAACTTTCCAAGTTCTTAGATTTCATCCTTTTGGCTTATAATTAAATTCTCACTGTTGTTCTCATGTATCCTAGCTACTGATAAAATTATATGTTGATGTAGTGAAATGCTCAGTGACTGAGTATCTGAAGGTTAATATATCACCTATCTAGTTGAAATGCTGGGGTGAGAAGGCTTCCAAAAATATTTCTTTGGATATATGAACACCCCCATCTTATTCAGAAAGCATTATAGAGGGGAAAATGTTCAACAATGTGAAATTATCACTCAACTATTAATAACAATAATTAAAATAAGTTTTAGCAAAATAAAAAATTCTATCTTGTTCCCCAAAAATGGTCATCTAGTAATAGCTTTCTCTGCCATGTTAAAAATGACTATAGGGGAGAGATTTATTACATGCTTTGCTCATCTGTCATGACTCTGTACATTCAGTAAGTAACCTTCACGATGATCTCAATTTTGCATCACATCTCCCATTCCAAGGATTTATTGTATAAGACTATTTTACCAGCACATTAATACTTTTTTTTTCCCCCCCAACCCTAACCTTCAGGAAGTAATATTCTGTGGGAGAATCAAAACTTAATTTGAAAATGTCTGAAGTAGATGAAAATAATGTAAACATAATGTCACTCTCTCTTCCTACACATATGTGACCTCTAAAGAGCAAATTTATAATTGTGTTGTTCTGTAGCACTCTTCTGGAAGCTTTTCTGTTTGTCACAGAAATTAACACTGATAATGGCCTTACCGTTGGTCAAGAAAGTAACAGCATTCCCAGTACTTTCATTTATGCATGTTAGAAAAGGAAATAGCTTTCTCCAGTTTTTGACTCCTGTTTTATGTCAATCTACCTTTGTTTTGATTTATCTTCACTACACCGATGTCAGGAGAGAGAAACAAGATGTGCAGCAGATTGTTACTTTTTCATTTTTTATTGATGCATGCTGCTTCACAGAGAACTTACTTGATTGTTCAGTGACAGACAGCACAAAAAATTTCGTATATTTGACTTTTTAAGAAAAAAATTGATGCTTACAATCATTTATATAGCATTTAAATAATTTGTTTCCTTTAAATATTTCTTTAGGCATGCCAACATAAACTTTTTTTTCCTGACAAAGCATTAGTATGCATTGTTGCTAGTGTTGTTAAAGGTAAAGCCTTACTAGCCTGAGGACAATTTATCATGTAAAGACTTACAGTTTCAAGGTGAAACCTACAACCAGTGAAAGGAAAAAGAAACATATTTCACATCTTAAGATGTATCTACGCTGGGATCTATTGATGGGACAAGGGACTCCTTGGAAAGATGCTAAGGAATTCAGACAAAAAAAATGAATGTGTATCTGCATATGATTAAAATTGAACTGCAGAATATAAAAGTAAGGGGGCAAAGAGAAAAGAGCGTTTATATACTTGGTCCTCCTTACTGTTCTGCATACTGACGTCATTAACATTTGTAACTATGCACATAAACTAAAGAAGCTTCTCCTCTTCAAAAAGACTACGACATTGCCATGAAGACGGCATGGTTGAGACAACTGAAATGTCAGACAACGTCAAGGCTAAAAGTTCTGTAGTTTCCATAGAAGGTATGTCAAGACTACCCCAGATGGCAAATTGCAAACTCCATACTGATATCTTGCATTATACTACTGGGCCCTTTACAGACCACTTCCCTTAGCAGGAAAGAGTAAAAAGCAGGAAAAGACCTTCTGTGCATACTGCAAAAGGAAGAGTCTTACTGTCTGTAAGAGTAGCGGAAGAAAACTCAGAATACAAAGCCGTCTGCTGCATTAATGCACAAGACCTACTCCTAGAAATCAACACTAAGAAGTATCAGAGAAAAAATGTACGAGTATTCCCCAGATGATTTATTAACAGTGGCTGTAAAAAACAGCAGAACTGATAACCTTAACAGACGGTTCTTTCATTCTCTACTTATTTGAAAATGCAGCCTTCTGATTCTGTGGTGCTAATGCTTCCCTTACGTATATTTTGTACATGTATTATATGACATTTCATCATGGCAAAAGGTCTTTCAGCAAAGTGTTACTGTATCTGCACTACAACATGAATGTAATTCACTTCCTCTTTCATTCATGGTAAATAGTAACATAGACTAATATGTAATATTATATGATAGTTTAAAGGAAAACAATTTCACTGGAAATAAGGCAAATCTCATCTTTTAAAAATGCATTGTTGCCAGCTATAGAGGGGAAAACAGTTCTCATGCATCTTAGCTCTATTGTAAAGCCTTGCAGAGCATGTTAAGACTATGTCAACTGCAGAAATATGTATATACATATTTATATACATATATGTATGTACATAAGTAAAAAATGTTGAAAAAGCAAAGATTGGAGCAAAAGAAAGAACAGAGCAGTTTCAAATAGGATCAAAATCAATGAAACAAAATCATTAATTTTGGAGATTAGTTGGAACAATAGAAGAAGGACTCTTTATTAAAAATATTTTAGCTTTCTTAGGAAACAAAGCTTTGAGAGAGAAAAATCAACAGATCTCTGTTTTGTTCAACAAACGTGACAACTCAGGAAATGCCACTGTACTGCTTTTATCTCAACAACCTCATCTATCATTACAATAGCATCAAATATTTAATTGCACATTACCCTTTCCTCTAGCTAGGCTTTTTCAAGTAAATATGAAAATAATACTGGGATTATGAGAAAATTATACAGGTTCTTGGTAGGCTACTATGACAATACGTAACAAGTAAGAGGATGTAAATCAGAAGTCTAGACTATCTCTACAGGTGACTCACAGCTGAGTCACAGAAATATCTAAAAAGGTTTACAAACTCAAGCATAATTTTTCCTTTGCATTTTTCATGGGGCACTGTACATGCCACAGTCCGTGCTCAAACCAATGTAACTGGTCTGCATTAACACTCACGTTAACCCCATTAGCTTTCCAGCCCTTCTGCTTTCCATCATCAGTTGATGACTTTTCTTCCTGCTTCTTTCTGCTCCCATAGATTCCAGTGGTAAAAATTAAAGATTTGTTACCTAAAAACTATTCCTAAATTTATACAAAGTTATTAAAATATATAGGATAAGAATAAAAAAAAAAAAAAATTACCTGTATGGGTAGCCATGGTATTTGGAGCGGAATATGGACAGCAGGAAGCTGAAGAAAAAGACCACCAGACCCAGGCCTACCAGGCATATTACTGGAAAGAAAATAACTTTGTTTACTAGCATATAAAAGATTTAAAACTGGAATCTCTACAAAGCATATTATTTGTGTCAATCATTTATAAAGAATTTTGACAGTGAAATACAAAAACGTTGCTGCCTTGCTTACTGATGCCTACTATCTTCTGACAGGATTTCAAACACACATGGTAATAATATTTATGGTTATTAAGAAAAAATAACCTGTCAGTATGAATGTATTTTCAAGAAAAGAGAGCAGCAATTTGCAACTGAAATGCTTGTGGATGCAAACACCTTACTGCTGATAATGGATTTAATAACCCTGTAAATTATACATATCAAGCAATGTCATTTCAGGTATTTGCTTGTTCTTTTAGAAAACAAATTGCATTCAGAAAAATATCTCTGACTAATGGAATCATGTTCCCTCTAGTCAACCATCTAAGGCTAAAGTAACAGCAAAGGCTGTTTAGTAAGTGCTTTATCTAATTCTTAGTGGTTAAAACATTTCACTGTATTAAGCTCCAGGGCTGGCAGTGAAATTACCCTTAACTTAATAGCAATATTAATCACTGGGCATTGAAGATAAGTAACAATGACACAGACCTTCTGATAGCAGCCAGATACAAGCTCTTTGAGCCTTTCCAGGCTGAGAATGAATTAGCAAACTAAATACTTAAATTAACAAAATTTGAAACACCAGTTGGCACCTTTTTTGTAATAGCAAAAAAACCCTTTCAATCATCATAGCTCAGTCAATTGTGTGCAAGTGGGGAAAAAAAAAGGAAACATTTCACAAGCTGATGCATATAATTGAGATGTATCTCATCTACATTCAGTTATGTTTTGGTTCCAGTGAGATAATTCGATTTTAAAAGCTTTTCTTCTTAAACTATTCCTCGTTTAGGCAAACCTTTGCTATTTGATAGCAACATTCATGCTTTAAAAGTGGGTGGCACTGAGCAAAGAATAAGCAACTGTCAAGACACTGAAGCTCCAAATGGATGCATTTCTTCATTAAAATTGATCATGTGAAAACTGACATGTCAATTTAAATAGAAAATTTCTGCAGTTATTTTGAGAAAATTAGCCCTATGGAGATCTTATAAACACATTTCATCATACAGAAATTGCTTGTCACAAATATGATTTCAAAGCATGGCTAAATAGTTAAGCATGAACAATGCAAGGTACACAAAAAGCATTCAAATAATGGCCACAAGTAGAAGCAAGTCTGAATTTGTACTTTAGTCCATTGTCACTACACCCGTGTTCACACAGCCAGAATCAATTGTGATCTAAGATCACATACCAATTAAACCAATGTCTCTTTCAAAATCAGTATTCGTTAAGATACACAAAAGATATACAAAACTAAGTTGTACCTCTACAGCTCACTGAAGATGTTCAAATCACTATAGACAGAGTCCACGTTCAACCATTACGAGGCGTTACAGAATACTTTTATAGAAAACAGCCCTATTTGCAATGCTGTATATTACATAGAAGATGCTAAAGAACTGAACAAGGAAGTAGCATAAAAATTATGGTATCTTTCAAAAGTCTTCAATCCCTTATGTGAGAATAAAGTAGGAAGGGGTATGAGAAAATAATATTATAAAAGATACACAGGCAGATGGACATATTTGTTTCAACCTACGTCAGAGTAAGTAAACGGTTGTTTGGCATAAGAAAGTTTAAAGCTGAATAAAATACTTTCATATTGTGTTCTTATGCAACTCATTGCCAAAAGAAACCAATCTTTTAAATACTCTGAATGACAATAAAATTCAGAAAAAATATAAAGCTTGCACTTCAGGCTAAGAATCTTTAGACATTACATATTAGGATATGTTCTGTACTGTTGGACTTTTACTTTCCTCTGGAGACATATGGTACAAACTGTAACAAGAATTTTGCCACTCCTTTGGATGTTGTCACGAGCATCTTAAATGCTTAAATTCATTTTGAAAACGATGTTCTGAAACTTCTGTTCTTTAGCTCAGACATTCAATATAATCCAAAGCCAAAAGGCATTCACACTATACCTTGTGTACAGTATCATGGAGATACTGTGTCAAGCTGCAGATTGGCTGGGGATGCTTAAGACATTTTTTTACTGTTAGAACACATGAATGTAGTTTTATCTATTGAAGTTCTACGCTATACTTTTCTCCACTCCACAAAATGTAAAAATTAGTTTAAGGGAGACCTTTTAAAAACTTATTCAGATATTCATTAGTAATCCCTCGGTATCATTAAATTGTGAAAACATTGACTTAACTGTACTAAGTAACTTACTTCTCCTCTTTCCAACATCCCCTTTGGAGGTAGCAGCTTCATTCAGGAGCACCATTCCCATGGTGATAGCAGCATCTGTATCGCCATTGTCAAGGAAACGGTAGATGCGTAGATACCTCAGAAAGCCACAAAGGTACAGCTAAAAACTAAAGCTTTCAAGTTCATAAAATGAAGCAGCATATATATATAAAACCACATACCACAGTCTGTACCGTACCAATCGATTCACCTATGTTAAAAGTAGGTAGTAACATTTTCCTTTGTGCATTCTACATAAAAGAGGAAAGAAGGTTCAAAAAGATTTAAAGAATAAGTAGGACATACAACTTTGAGATAATTACGGAAATAGATATTCCACAATATTTTCCATTACTCTGCATATTGGAAGTAAATGATTTTAGAAAACGAGAACTAAAAGAATCAGAAATAATTCTTATTGCACACAATTGTGGGTTTTCGTTTTTTTTTTTTGATGAAAACTGAAGCAGTTGGACTGCTTTATCTTTCTCTGCGTCTAGATAGATGTTAGTTCTGTCTTCAGAGACATATTGCTTAATAGTTCAGCAGAGAAACATCCCAGAGGCAAATTCCTCAGTCACTCTCAATGTTTTATTGCCTAATTATCACTGTTAGAAACAACTACATAATGATAAAACAATTTAACAATTTAGCAAGATATTAAACCATACACTTAATTGTTTATTTGAAACTGTATAAATGAAAAAGAATTGTTGCTACTGTGTTTAACATCTGTTCTGAAGAGGAGGCATGCATGAAAGCCACGCTGAAGCAGGAGTGTGTCATGTGAGCTACATCTCACAATTTCAGAAAACACAAACTTCAGTAGAAACAACTGAATCTTAACCAAGGGGGAGATTTTTAAACTTTACTTTCCCCAGTGCTAGGCAGCAGGATGATATACTAACTACCAACTTTAAGAATGAGACAGATTTTAATTTACTTACACAGGTAATACACAAGAGATGCTTCTAATGTGCTACAGCCATGAACAATATCTGCATCTGTCAAAATGTTTTAAAATGGTTACTAGGACTTGTAATGTTTTATACATACAGTTCATTTATCACACACTTATCAAAAAACTTATTAAATGGATATTAAAAATAAACAAGCTACTTCAGACATGTTTTCGCTTATGTCATCAGTGGCCTTAATCATGTTTTCATTAAAGCCACATGCCAAAAAGCTTTAAACAAGATTTCTTTAAATGTTCACATCAGGCCAAGTGCCACACATAATGTAAAGTATCTTTAAATGCAGAGTTCATGGATAGACTTTATATTAATTCTGCTACCAAATTCAGTAAAATGCATATTCTGATTTTAAAAGCACTTACTAAACTCAAATGAGCAACGTAGAAAACATATCAAAAACATCCCAGGAGCTTATTTGTCGGCTTCACAAAATATTTAAAAAACCTTCCCAAGATATTGGGGGGGAGTGGCAGGGAAAAGAATGGAATCCACAAGACTATACAAATTGGTAAAAATCACTTTCTAAAAATTTTGATTCCGATTTATAAACACAAGAGACAAGAAATTTCTTGTACTGCTCATATGCTTCTCAACAGGAAAAAGAATTAGAAAGACTGTCAAGAAATGAGTTAATTTTTCTGCTTTAAAATTTAAGAAAGCAAAAAATGAATTAACTGGAAAAGTTGTAAGAAGGCTGAAGGAAACACCACACAGGTTCCAGATATATTTCTACCATATTCAGAAAAGCCTCTAATGTAGAATTATCTAATAACAACTTTATTTTACCAATCCCTCATTTAGATTTCTAGCAGTGGTTTTGTCTCTAATTTAACTGAATCATGCAGGAAAAAAAAAAAAAGAAAAAACAAACAACACTTGAGTGCAGCTCACTGGAGTGTCTCAGGGAAGTGCTACACTTTGTAAAGCTTTTGGACTGCTTTGTAAATGAATTTATTTGCTTGATTATCTCCTGTGATATTGCACATAATGTGGTCCTTTGCCTTTTACCTTACCTAGTTGTTTCTGAGGAAAAACAACAAAACAAAACGTAAAAACCAAACAAAGACCAAAACCCACTAAAAAGCCATTTGGCAGGCATGACTTCCTATTTTTCTGAACAGACCAAAATTTTTAATCCCCTTAATCCTACCATTAGGAAGAACAGTTTAACAAAAGCAAAAGTATCCACTGCAACTAAGAGCAATGTAAGAAACAGATCTGTAACCAGCTGAACTGTGCTGACTTTTTTCCCCTCTCTTTTGGAGTCTCACGTCATTACCCCTACAGATTCACATTGTCACTATTTTTGCTTCAGTTGTTGCTTTCTAACTTCAGTCATCATTGGGTTTTCAGCCTCACTTGGTTGATGTCAATGACATGGGCTTTATAACTTCACACTCTAACAGCTAGCGTGTCACTTACTTTAAAACTGTGATACTGAAGCAAAAATTCAGCCAGCTGAGTTCTGATTTCAATGTATCATTAACTTTTTACCACAGAATATTTAGCTTGAATTATTATTTTGGGCTCCTGTTTCTAACACTGTATGCTATGTCTTAACATTATTTTGATATTCCACAAAATAAAAGCAACAGTCATAAAATCATAGAATGGCTTAGAATTACAGAATGGCCCAGGCTGGAAGGGACCCCAAGGATCATCAAGTTCCAACCCCCCTGACACATGCAGGGCTGCCAACCTCCAGATCTGGTACTAGATCAAGTTGCCCAGGGTCCCATCCAACCTGGCCTTGAACACCTCCAGGGATGGGGTACCCACAACCTCTCTGGGCAACCTTTTCCAGTGCCTTACCACCCTCTGAGTAAAGAATTCCTAACATATTACCTAAATTTTCCCTCTTTTTTTAAAGCCATTCCCCCTTGTCCTACCACTATCCGCCCATGTAAAAAGTCGCACCCCCAGAAATAATCTTTTACCATATCTCATTTCTTCAGCAGTGCAGAATTTAAAGTTTTGGCAAACGGTTACTTGGACAGTTTTCTATCTTCAAAAAATTAGATGGCATGAAAAGATGTACTTTTTTTCTGATTTCTCTTGATCTCTGTCACTATGCATTACGAAACTACTCTAAAAGGATGAGGGGAATGTGGCACTCAGATAAACCATAGCTAACAAATATTTTAAGCTTAGATGCTAACGTTTTCTGGTAAATATATCCTTTTGTAGCAATTTTGTATGCGCATGTGCAAATTCAGTTAAATATCTTCTCTATTTAATTTGGAATTATTTCACTTTTACCTATTAAGCTTCTGCTGCCTTTTTCCCAGATGGTTAGATACTTCTCACAGAAAGTGACAACATACATTAATTACTTAGTGTTTTTGAAAAGGCTCAGAATATTTTGATAAATGAGGAGCAACAGTTTAATAGTATGATGTAAACCAGTTATCATCAAAATTCACAAGATTATTCATAAAACGATCAGCAGTAACTGAACATGTTATTTAGCTCTGCAAATACCAAGATGCCGAGTGGAAGTATTAAAAAAAAAAAAAAAAAAAAAAAAAAAAAAAAAAGATTAGATCAATAAACTTCAGAATGAGATACCTTACAAAAGCAAAGTGTTTACTAGTAAATTCTGGATCCTTTTTATTAGCACGCTTAGACTAAAAATTTAATTACTACCAACTCCAGCCAGGATATCCAAAAGGAAGAAAACGGGGTAGTCCTTAAGTTTATTAACGTGATATACAATTTATATATTTTCTTCACAAATCTAGTCCTAATTGGTAGTGAGTGGGGAACAAAAGGTGAGAAAATTAGTTGAGAGAAAACTGGTTATCTTTGTAAAAAAACTCAGGTGGTCTCATTCATATTCTGCTGAATTACTGCCAACAGTAAAAATCCTACATCAACATTATTCACACAAAGAAACAACTATGTTGTAGTTGCAGATCATTTAATAAACATGAGCTAGAACAACTGAGGGACAAAATGTTAATTTGCTCAGTTTATTGTCCATTAAAATGGGGGCAGTTTAACCCTACAGTTAACCTTTAAAAACTTCTTGTTCATTTCATCATGCATGGAACAAAGAAAAGCATATATATCTTTTGTGAAGGAGTATAATGATCAACCGGAAAATCTATGACTTACTTACTTTATTCTTCCTCCCCCACACCCAAGGGATAGTAAGTAAAACAAGATAAATTCTTTGCTGTCCTTATGAGAAGGACATATCCCACTAACATACCTACTATGATTTCAGAAATACTGACCACAATAAACATTCTTTAACTGAGCCATTTCAAGGTATATTTAACTTCTAATTTACATTTGAAAAATCCAAACATAACATGCATTCCCGTCATTCTACTTAAGACATATTCTTTGGCTATATGCAATTATTGAAAACAATCTCCGTAACTTTTCCACCTTGAGTGTCTAATTATTTTTTTTTTTTAATGATAGAGTGAAGAAACTAATCAAGACAAAAAGTATGGTACAGAAATGAAACCGTTCTCATGGTTTCTTCCATGACATTGTTCATGAACAACGAGTTTAATGTTCCACTTCTGCTCTTCAATGTGCCTTCAATTCTGAATTAGACCATAACTGCCCCAGTGGACGACTCAAAAAGATGTGAGGGCTGAAGAAGGAGGTAAGTTTAAGATACCAATCTTTGCATGTCTGAACTCAGTAACGGATGACTCGGTAAATGGATAAAATGAACTAAGTTTGGAAATAATTTATTCGAATACAAACTTAATTTACTCACAAATTGTAAAAAATAAGGTCATACATCAGTATATTTAATTGCCTGAATTGCAGCTGCACTGAGCAGTCACAGTAACAACTCCGAAAATTCTTTCAGCTCAAGACCCTCTGGCTTTAGCTTTTCAAGAATGTTATGAATTATTACACTAGTCTTGACACTCAAGTTCCCCTCAACTCCCTGAAACCTGCAATTCACAACAGTGAAGTAGCTGGAAGTCTGCATTTCATCCATTTAAATGTCAACTAAAGTGCAACATTCTCCTTTTTGATAGTTTTCCATCAATTTTACAGAACAGAGAATCAATTTGATAGTAATATAGAATCTCCCGTAGTCAAAAAGTTTATTATTCATTTGATTACTGTCAGCTTCAACTCATGAGATTTTGAAAATGATTGTCATTTTAATCCAGACATAATCTGATGGAACCTATTCTCTTGCGATGCTCTTAGTCATTTGAAAATTGAAAGGCTACATAAAAGCTTTAGGAGAAGAGAAAGATTCTGGAATGCATTTTAATTCAGCTGCAACAATGTAGCAAAAAGGCACCTGACTAAGCTTGTGCTAAATCACTGATCAAATATTCATCCCTCCACTCAGGGTTTTACAGCCTGATTTACATCTTAGTTATTCATACTGGTGTTACCTTTTAGGATCACATTTAAAATTAACTTTGGATAGATTAATTTTATATTAAATATTTATGACCATTTGGTTTTATAAACTATATTTGATGGAATTTCAGGGTTAGTCTTGTCCATCTTACAGACTCTCATAGTCTAGTTTTCCACTGTACAAAATAAATATCATTTCTGACCTTATTTACATTTTATAATTTGCCTCTAGAAATTTTCTGTCCTAGAGGCTCATGAATCACAGAAGCGTCCACACCTCCAGAACAGGCACATAATGAAAATAACTGAATTAATGTCCTTAGTAGTTTAATTTTTTAACTTTTAAACAAACATTGCTTAAAACAAGCTGTATTTGAGATATTTATCAATATATCATTTACTCTTCTAACACTTTATCCTGAACAGTTGCATTACTTTCAAGCACTTGAATATTTCAAGTGCTATAATTGTTTCAGTACATTGCCTCATCTCTTTGCTAGTACACATGCATACACACATTCTCTTACTCTCTCAAAACACCTACAGATTTTTTAAAGAACACCACACATTCTTTTTCCATATCACAAATCATCAATATGACCCTAGGCTGGTATTGTACTTTCCTTCACTTTTAGAGACCTCTGCAATACCATAACAGACACAGTTAATCCATCCTCAGCTGAATGCAGTCGAGGACTATTCAGTTTAGTAAAAGCTGTCTGTGGATACAAAAGGTAAAAAGCTTAATTTTGGACTCTGTTTCTGCATCTTTCAGCCAAACAGTTATGTCACTTAACAATTAAAATACCCATGGAAATTGTAAACTGACAACTAAAGAAACACTGAAAAATGCTGTAGTATTCAGCCTGTGGTTAGTAAATGCCTTTTTGTCTGTGGACTAGCAGTCAGATATTTGCAAAAGGCAGATAAGGAAAACCAGGCAATTGCCAGAGCAGCCAACAGTTAAATTTGCTTTGTAGGGTTCATCATTTCCACTGGAAAACTATAGAGTCAGATATTGAAAATGGTTGAAAATCACTGAACTACAGAGTTAGCAATTTCATACATAGGACACAGATCATATTTGAGGGCAATTCACCAACTTGTCATTCAATTAGCTTCTGAAATACATTGTATGTTGCACTGACAAATACACAGCCATAAATGCAAAGTCCCTGTGCATCTCACTGACATCTAAGAGATTTTACTATCTTGCTCAACAGGTCATAATTATGAATTATTTTGAGATCAGAACAGTTGGAGAATGAGGTAATGGAAGGAAACATAGAATCACAGAATCATAGAAACACTAGGTTGGAAAGGACCTACAAGATCATCTAGTCCAACCGTCCTCCTATCACCATCCCTACCCACTAAGCTACTAAATCATGTCCCTTAGCACCTCAACTAGATGCTTCTTGAACAGCGCTAGGGACGGTGACTCCACCACCTCCTTAGGCAGGCCATTCCATCATCCACAATACATCAACCACAATACTCTCAATTAGAAAAACTAGCATCTCCTTACTCTTCGTTACATCTAGGAGGAGTCAGGCAGCCTCCAAAAGAGCCAGAAGAGCCTACAAAGTTAACAGACAGTACTAGTGGATAAATTCAAGTAGAGAATTGAAAACGTGCAGCATGTTTTGCTATACTAGACATTGATTTCCATAGTTAATTAAGAAAAATATTTAAAAATGCTATAATTTTGTGCTATTGATTCCATCTTTTTCCACTGTGGTGATCTTTTTTTTTTCCTTAAGATCAAACAAATAGAAAGCTCATCTCACTGCTTTCATTGGCATCGTTTACTTTTCCATAGTCTCTGGGGGACATAATTTGATTCCACCATGCATAACAGATAGTGTCTTTGAACAGAGATCTAAATGAATATTGTTCTACTGACTTCAACTCAAAATTTCAGGCTCCTGCACTCAGTGACTACATTTGCACAAGCCCTACTGACATACAGAAAGGCAGCTATCATTTAAATTCATTCTGTGGTTAAGTTTCCTTATACCAAAAAGGCACTAGTACACTTCATTAAATTCACTCTGTAGGACAGGAAATGTCTTTCAGAACAGGTGTAATTTAACTGCTATGGAAAAGATTTGTCTTTTTCTTCCTAACCAATAAGGTTTCTATTTCCTTTTCAATTAACATCTGATATCCACCTACACAGCTGTCATTTTAAATTCTGCCTTGGGAATTCAAATTAACAAACTGGAGAGACATTTCTATTTTCACATAGCTGCATGTTTTTATCTGCATCAAAGTTAAGTACGTTCAGCAGTAATAATGAGAAAGATTATCAGGTTAATAGTAACTGCTTATTCCTATAACAGTACCTTTAGATTTATCTCCTCCTATGCAAGCAATTAATTTCATTAATAACCAAAACTCTTCTTAATATGAGTATTTACTGTAACTTTTAAACTTTGCAATATAAAGATCAACAGTTACCGCATAATTAAAAAAAAATTGTTACATTCAAATCAGTTTTATTTCCCAAGGGAATGACACAGAACATTCATGAGAAGTACTGGTTAGTGAAATGAACTAAATGAGTCTTTCACCTTCAACACAGCCTCTCCAGCCTTACTATTTCTTACCTTTCTTGCTGTATCTTCACACAGTCATAATTACAGCTCAGCCCAGCACATTCCAACAGTTATTTGGTTTACCAACTATCTGTATTTGGCTACATTTAATAACAATGACAACACTGATGGTATAGTTAACTTGGTATTGCTCCTCCTTTAAAAAGACAGCTCTTAATTCCACAGTTACATCTCTACCTGTGCTTTTTTGTTCTTTATAAATATCTGATGTTTGCTGCTGAGTCATTATCTATGACCCCTTTTCTGCCAGGAAAGCATTGAAAGAACACACACCAGCAGCCTGGACCATCATTTGCATAAGGAAGGTGAAGGGTTCTTCAACTTAAAAACGAAAGATAAATCTATATGATGAATTCTATAAAGCCCCAAATAGAATGAAAAATTAAAAATAAATACACACAATAAAGTTACAAGAAGTTAACATTGCAAAAATTCATTGCTATAAAATGTTGTGCCATAATCAATTCAAAAAAGGATTAAAAATAAGAATGTATTCATCAGTGGATAGAAGCTAAAATATTCTGTACGTTAGGTCTAGTTCAAAAATCCCTAAATTGCTGATTATGGTCTGATGTATCTAAAGATGAGGTTAAAAGTCACCGCTGCACAAAGATGTAAACTGTGACAAGAACTTGAAAATATGCTACACTTTATTGTTAAATCTTAATGCGTTTAGATATATCCTCTTTTTTATATGGTAGAATTAGATACCCAGCCAACAAATAAGAGGGTTGCTCCAAAAGTAATGCCTCCTATTTTTTATTATGTTGACCCACAATGTCAGAGGTGGATGTTGGTGGTATTGCAGTAGAGGTTGAACCTTCCCGCCAATATTCCATTCCATGTTGTTGCTCTGCAACAGATGGCAGTGGAGAAGCAGTCTGACAAAATGGCATCTGACATGGAAGGGTGTATGAAGCAAAGGTGTGGAATTGAATTCCTCCATGTAGAAAAAATGGCACCCACTGACATTCATCAATGCTTGCTGAACGTTTATGAAGACCAAACAGCAGATGTGAGCACAGTGAGGTGGTGGCTGGTACACTTCAGCAGTGGTGACAGCGACCTGAAAGATAAGCCACGTTCTGGATGGCCATGCACAGCTGTCGCATCACGAAACAAAGAGCATCTTGATCAGCTCATTCACGTGAATTGGCAGATTTTGACCAGGGAACTGTGTATGGAGCTGAATATCAGTTTTAATGCATTGGAAACGATGGTGGCAATATTGGAATATTGCAAAGTTTTGCCAGGTGGGTTCCATGAATGCTCACGCAAGAACATAAAGAACACCATATGCAAGTTTCTCAGGACCTATTGAACTGATACTAGACTGATGGTGACAGTTTCCTGGATCGCATCGTTACTGGTGACGAGATGTAGTGTCACCACTGTGAGTCAGAGTCAAAACAGCAGCCCATGGAGCAGTGACAATTGAATTCCCCATTGAAGAAAACGTTCAAGACACAGCCCTCAGTGGGTAAAGTGATGTGCGCTGTCTTGTGGGATAGGAAAATGGTGACCCTTCTGGATATCCTGGAACTCAGACAAACTGTCAACTCTGACCAATACATTGCAATACTGTCTAAGCTGAAGGTTCAAACTTCCAGAGTCAGGCCAGAGAACAATAAAACCTTTTTTTTGCAACACAATAACACCAGGCCTCATACCAGTTTGTAGACTGTGGAGCACACTGCCAATTTTGGCTGGACTGTCCTACCACACTCATTGTATAGTCTGGATTTGGCACCTTCCAAATTTCATTTGTTCAGGCTGATGAAAGGCGGACTGCATGGGCAACATTTTCCTAGAAACGATGCTGTCATAGCAGCTGTGAAACAGTGGGTCACTTCGGCTGGTACAGATTTTTACGAGCACGGCATGCAGGCTTTTGCCCATTGTTGGCAAAAATGCATAGCTAATGGTGGTGACCATGTTGAAAAATAGTGTTTTGTAGCTGAGAATTTGCTCTATCAACTAGTGTTGTTGTGCTCTTTGTATCTGTTGTTGTTCCCATGGAAATAAATAGGAGGCATTACTTTCAGAGTGAGCTATGTACATTGAGTTTGCAGGATTACTTATGTGAATGAAGTCATTAATCTGTGTAAATTATGCAGGGTCCTCAGAGATATTCCAGCTCTTCAGAAGCAAAAACATTGCATTATAGGCTGTGCAATATCTAGCATGTTGATAGCTCCACATAGGTTACTGCTTTCATATCCATTTAACATCAACAATAAAAAGATTTCTGTTTAAAAAAATCTATACTATGCTCTTATATATTGTTTGTGTAGTCTGCCATTTTTATTCTACAGCAGGTATAGATCTGTTTCTGTGATGACTTATTTATCACTTTTTTACTTCTCAGGAAAGTCACAATATTCACAGAACTACATAACCTCCCAAATTATTGTGTGCATAAACTACAAACAGTCGCTCGAAGCAGTGATCATCAGGCTGATGCATGGATAATGTTTCTGAGTAGTAACAGCCTGAAAGCCACAGTCACAGAAGTGTATAATATAAGAAGAACCATAAATCATAACCAAGCATGCTCTTTCACTGTTCTGCCAGGTACTCATCCACTAGGACTAGCTCAGATAGTTTTGGTTTTAGCTCCATGTATTTGCCCCACACCTGGGCTAACAGCCTGAGTGCCATCTCAGTGATTGAACAGGCATTTGTGAGGGTGCAGCAATGCTTATTACGCTTACTAACTTCAGCCCAGCTTAAGCATTGACAACCAGGTACCTTGTACTGCATTCCTACTAATGAGAAAATTGTATTGGGATGCCAAGCCAACTCTGGATTTGGATATATTACAGTTTACGTAGATGAGACCTCTGTCTTGACAGAGGATGGAGATAAACTGTTCTGGACTAAAATGTTACCAGAACATGGAAAAATGCAGTGATGCTGTGTTGTGCTGCAGTTTGACCGGAGATACTCCTGTATACAGGCAGCTCAGCGTCCCCACGTGATCTGGACCACACGACCACGGGATCTCAAACAACACAACAAATATAACTGACTCTGAAAAGACCTAGAAATCCTCATTTCATAAGGTAAAACGAGTATCATAATTAAAGGGACTACCTCTTACATAAAGAACTGTTTATTTGTCCTTAAAAAGACTATTCAAATTTTTTTTTTACTATGCTGCAGCCTGAAATTCAGCAATGCCTATGTTGGAATACAATGATTTTTTTTCTTCAATTACCAAAATGCATCTTCACCTAACGTAATATACTGCCAACTCCAGCTTCAGTAAGATGGCCCCCATCAGCCATATCTAAGGAGCTTCAGAGTGAATCAAAGCTCGTATTTTGGAAATGAAATAATGCCTCTCCTTCTTGTTCTGAGGAGTTTAGTATCATTTTTAATGTCTTCAGAAAGACATTAAATCAAATATACCAGCTAGTCTGATCTGTTACTAAATGCAATACTACTATTTCAGTTGATAGAAAACATACAGAAGTACAAAATTAATATCTAGAAGTAATCAAAATGCTATTTTTCTTTAATGTTCTACAGATGTAGCATACAACATCCTTTATTGTTGCAGTGAATTTACTTACTTTCAGTGTGTTACTAAGATGCAGAAACACATCTTTTAGGACTAAAACTGTTTAAAATTCTATAATTTTAAGCATACAGCTAGTATGCACTCAGTAATAATGTATACATGATATTAAATTTAATTTGGCTTTATAATACAATTGAAACAGAATGTAAGATATTGTGAAGACAAGTCCTTAACCAACATCCTCCTACATGTGCCATTAAAGATTTGGCAAAAACAGCAGAACTGTATATGGAAATCACCTAGCAGACTGGGTAAAATTAGTAAAAACAAGCATAGAAATGAAATGGTAAATCATATTTTCTCACCAAAGATATTAAAAATTCACCATATAGAGAAACACAACATTGCATTTCAGCCACTAGCAGAAAGTGACAACTTTGTCCTTGTTCTTAGTACTGTGAAGTAAAAAGAAGCAACCAAACGAAGCATGTACATTTCCAACGTAGTATTGTCTTCCTTTAAAATTCAGTGCATCTTTTAAAGTTTGAAAAATAAAGTGAATGTATGATTGTTTATCAGCCTGGCATGCTTTTTAATATTTCCTACATTTTCTATTGACATTTCCTGAATAAACAAATAATAAAGAATCAACGAAGCAGCAAATAATTACTACCACCATTGAAAGGATAAAGAGATATTAATTCTTTCATGCATGCTGTTAAAATCTGTCAAGACTTCATATCACTTGTGAAATGTCTGTGTCCAAAATCCCAGCTCAATAGTATTGAGGTATGAAATGAAACCTCAGAGAATTGTTTTTGCAAGTGGCAATGCACAATTTCACTAAAAGCATTCTTTCAGCCAGCTGCTTTAATTTAGTTAGCCAACTTTTCAGTTTAAAGACAGTCTCTGCCAACAAAATATATCACTTTCATGTCTCACTTGGACAACCAAAATATGTCATGAACAAAAGTTTTGTTTATTTTTAATCTTAGCTGTTTTTTCCCTTTTAGTTTTCCCACTCTCAAGCAGCCAACAGGATTTGTTTTAGATAACAAGGTTTTTTTTTTTTTTTAAATTGTGGCAGTTTGGGAAAAGCAAAAGGCATTAAAGAAATTGTGGCTATATTAAAGAAAGCATAAAGATGGTACTAATAAGATGTATACTATTTCCATCCACTGTATCTGTTTAAAAATGTATCAATTAAATTACTAATCACTGAGTTTTAGCTTTATCTGAAAATTGCAAAGTCATCTTTAACTATATCTTCCCAAGAGAAGGAGCCCAAATTTAGAAAATATGACTGATGAGAGCATCTCCAAATCTTTAATGACAATAACATCATTTTGACACAACATTAAATTAAGGTACGATATAAAATCTACAGAATTCACAGAATCGCAGAACGGTTGAGGTTGGAAGGGACCTCTTGAGATCACCTAGTCCAACAATCCAAGTCAAGTAACGTGCTAGAGCAGGTTGCCCAGAATCATGTCCAGTTGGATTTTGAATGTCTTCACAGATAGAGACTCTCCAGCTCCTCTGGGCAACTTGTCCCAGTGTTCATCCACTCTTACAATAAAAAGTGTTTTCTCACCTTTAGACTGAGAAATCAACTGTTTTTCCATGTGAGTCCATTGTCCCCTATCCTGTCAGAGGGCACTACTAAGGAAGTCTGGCTCCATCATTTTCATTTCCTCCCACCGGGGGAGAAATCACACATACTGACTGACAAGATCTCCCCTGAGCCTTCTCTTCTCCAGGTTGAACAAACCCAGCCTTTCCTCATATAAGAGATGCTCCAGTTCCTTAATCATCTTTGTGGCCTTTCACTGGACTTGCTCAAGGAAAGCTGTATCTATTCTGCAGTGGGGATGGGGAGGGCACAGAACTGGATGCATGGCTATAGTTCAATAGGCAATATAGTATAAAATCTGAAAAAAACAATAATCATTTTTAAACTAAATTTGCCATGGCTATCTGTGGAACAAATAAGGTTTTAGGTAGCAAATTTGATGCCATGTTAACAAAACAAATGATGAAAAGAGGGAAGCAAGAAGACACGACAGTGTTATCTCTGGATAGTAAATGGCAAAGATGAAGGCAGATGGGAAAGCCAGATGAAGGGCAGGATCTAAGTCAACATACTCTCCAAGAGAGGACATGGGAGTAGCCATGATAATCAAACTCTGAGATCTGGCAACTACTTAACACCTTAGGAAACATTATTGATTTTCCTGTTGTTCTCCTTAGAGGAAAATATTTGTGAAGGAACAATTGTACTTCAATAGCAGTTAACAGTGACTGCAGTTTTCACTTAACGAGCAAAGCTGATCAGAAGCAAGGCTTAAATAAACCAAATAGTATATGAGTTTTTCTTAAATGCTCTTAAGATATATTTACCCCCCAAAAATTAATCTTCTCTGACTCAGTAAGAATGAAAAATTAAAAGTAGGATTCTGACTGTTTCTGTTAAGAGAGAATGTGAGAACAAATGTGATTGGGTTAATTATTGTCCTAATAACAGAACGTAAATCGTTCAGATTAGTTAATAAAAAAAAAAACCCCAAAACCCAAAGACTACTGGAAGAGAAAACTTTTTTTTATACATGATTAGTAAATTTCAGTTTAGGGAGTTAGTACTTTCTCCTTATCCGTTAAAACAAGTAAAATAACATATTGTTTCTAACTTTTAAAATATGAAAACTAGTTTCTGCCACTGCAAAGATGACATTGAAAGGAAAAACATTATAAGTATTACCGGGCATTAACAGTAACAAAGGGGATAAGTTACATGTTACTGAAAAGCAGTGCTGGCTTTCCTTAGAAGCAAATATAGAAACAACACTGAATATTTATTTCATCATATACTAAACCAAAATACCTGTTCAAAACTTCAATGATGTTCGCTGTCAGAGCAATCTCATTTAAAAGTACAGATTGCTTTTTTCTCTTTTTTTCTATTCGAAGGATACTCAGCAGAAGAATAATATGAGATTCTGCAACAAACTGAGCCTGACTGCTTCCATGTATGTAACTCTGAAAAAAATGAAAAAAAATCCTCTTTAAAAAAAGAATTCAATTGAAAATGACACATTTGGGTCTATGTGAATACAAATAAAATCTGTTTTGCAGAAAAATATAGACAGCAGCAACTATAGCTGAAGAACACATATATGTATTTATATTTAGTCAAATGAAATGTTAAAAACAGAACATACTTAGGCAAAACATGCACAGAACATAATATTTCATGTATGAGCACATTATGCTGTACGTTATGCTGAGAGATCATTTTTACTGATATCCTTTATACTTACGTTTCACTTCTATGGTGGTGATTTAAATTGTAACATGATTGATGGAACAGGATCCAAAGTATGCACATGCACATACACACAAATCAAACACAGGAATCATTCTTCTCCTTAAACAGTTCACTGATATTAGATTGCTTAGCCTTCATCCCATCACCTGACTATTCACTAAATTCCCAAAGTAATTTATTTTATGGCATAATGTAAAATACATATATTTATCTTAGTATTTTTTTCATTTCAGGATTTTCCAGGAGCTGTTTGAGAAGCTTTCAAGGTACAAAACACATTAACAGATCACTCCCTCTAAAGATAAACCTTTAAGAACAAACAATTACGAAAAGAGATATTATCACTATATAGAGTCCTAGCTATCACTCAGCATAAAGAAAAGAGCACAGACTAGATAAAGTTTATTTGCAAATGGAAATAAAAAATTTGAACCACACTAAAACAAACAATATGAAACCTGGAAAGAAACCTGCCTAGAAGACCTAAAGCAGAGACTGTACTTAGAAAACTAGTTGATGAAAACGAATTTCTGGCAAAACATCTCATAGGGACTAATGTTATTTTTTAAAAAGTGAGTAGCTAAAGGCATAGCCTTGCTTGCAAGGAAGCGGATATGCTTTGATTTAATTCTGGAGACTTTACGCGTCTGTTAAAAAGCTAATAAGAAACAACTGTTACCTTTTGCTCCTTCCCCAGAGAAGGGATAAGAATGGCTAAAAGTAAGATGAATCACAGCTTTAACTGAAAAAAAAAAAGACCCCAACAACCACACCATCTTTAATTGAGAGCAAGAGATGTCAGGTTAACTTAAAAAAGAGAGACAGAACACCAGATGAAATGTTAAATATGGCAGATGTTTGCGGATGTTGTTCGTCCAGTACATATATATATATATATATATATATGTATATGTATTATCTTTGTACTTCTTGTCTCTATTACAAAGCTGCTTAGGTAAGCTACCCTTTAAAGCTACCTAGTAATAAACGTAACTCTCAGTGATCATAGGGCTCCTCAGATTGCTTCCTCATGACATTACTCTCCAAATACTCAAAACAACAGCATGGTACATCTCCACAATAGCTGCAGGACAGTCCAAACAATGGTACTGTAGAAGCTGAGAAAATAAAAGTCTGTTGCAGTGACAAAGGATAACCAAAATAACTTGCATTTGACAACATAATGTGAAACACAGAGCTTGACACTAACTCAACCTATATCAAATGGGGAATGTATCATAACCACCGCATGCAAGAAATTACTCAATGTGCTTTTTCTGCAATGAACTTTCAGATCCATTATTCTAAAGAATTGTCAAAAAATCAGACTAGAAATTTTTGAAAGATGGAAGACACGTAGTTAATGCAAAAATGATGGTAAACAGCTTTTCTTGAAGAGAGAATACTGAGAACCGTATGGTATTTATCCTTGTATCTTACCCTACAGGTAGAGAATGACACTGTAAGGCCACTCAAAAAGTAAAGATTTTATTAGTATGGATACATATTTATGCATATATACTCTCACACAGTAGTTTTCTATACTGCAATGGCCATTGACTCATCAGATTCTGAAATTCATGGCCATCTGTGGCTCATACCTACCTAACATTTAAAGACTATATATATCTTATGTATATTTTAATTATGACAAATCAGCTTCTCAACATTTCTCAACCAGTCTTCTCAATACTTGTATTGTGGTTCCACAGCAGCATTTAATGGAATAAAGTTCTTGAATATTGGTTATCTTGAATCCAGATTACCAAAATAAGGGAACTGCTCACATGAGAAGTCCTTATTTTCACGCTTCTTTTCCTTCATAAAATTGCTGAACAACATATGTGAAAGGCATACGCTCTTGTGAAATTTTATCTGAGACTACAAACAACTACGAGAGCGAGATGTAAGATTTCTGTTTTTGCTATATTTTCTGCTTTTTGACACTGAATCCACTTAGTATTTGGAAACTCTGTGAAGTCTATCTGAGTTGAGAATGCTCTAGGCAAATGCTTTAAATAAATTCATGAATAAACTCAGTATTTCTCTCTCATTTTAGAGGCATCAAGGGGGAGGACCACATAAAATAGGACAGATGCAACCATGATTTAAGCAGAGAGCTGTACAGCCACAAAATCACCACAACCGAGAAAACAACAAATGTTGTGCCTGTAAGACTAACAGTGGACTTGAAATATGAGTGACTGACACCTTGAACAACTGGTCCTTTTACAATTTTAATATTGTCCTATCTCAGATTTAATTTCACAGAAGCAATTTGAACTGCTAACTAAAATAATAATTTTGCTAAATCAGGCCATTATATTTGGCAGTGACAAACAACTGTTTACTGCATGCAAATTTCTATAACACAATGTTAAATATTTATCTACAATCCGTAAACTCATTAAATATTTAGTGTTATTGAACCACAGATGGCACATACATATAATCAATCCCTCACTAGGATATTAAAGGATAACAACAATGTAACAAATTTTGTATTTCCCTAAATACAGCATATGCTTGTCATTTCCCTTCAAGACTGATAGTTGTCACATTCAGTAAAATACCTGAGTTAAATGTAATCTGTGCTCTTTCCTTCCTTTCTATTAAGGCAATGTAAATAAGACAAAGTAATCAGAAAAAAAGGCCTCCGTAGGCGGTATGTTAAGTCTTAAGGCAATACTACCAATCTCTGGAGTTGTCCACTCAAGTTGAAACATAATTTCATAGGATAGCTTAGGTTGGAAGGGATCATAAAGACCATCTAATTCCAACCCTCCTGATGTGGACAGGGCTGCCATCCACTAGATCAGGTTGCCCAGGGCCCAATCCAACCTGGCCTTAAGCACCTCTAGGGATGGGGCATTTCAAGTGTTCTGGAACGCTTTCCTAAAAATAAACACGAAGGTTGCTCCAAAAGTAATGCCTCCTATTTTTATTATGTTGACCCACAATGTCAGAGGTGGATGTTGGTGGTATTGCAGTAGAGGTTGAACCTTCCCGCCAATATTCCATTCCATGTTGTTGCTCTGCAACAGATGGCAGTGGAGAAGCAGTCTGACAAAACGGCATCTGACATGGAAGGGTGTATGAAGCACAGGTGTAGAATTGAATTCCTCCATGTAGAAGAAATGGCACCCACTGACATTCGTCAATGCTTGCTGAACATTTATGGAGACCAAACAGCAGATGTGAGCACAGTGAGGTGGCGGGTGGTGCACTTCAGCAGTGGTGACAGCGACCTGAAAGATAAGCCACGTTCTGGATGGCCATGCACACCATGCTGTCACACCACGAAATGAAGAGTATCTGGATCAGCTAATGGTGGTGATTACATTGAAAAATAGTGTTTTGTAGTGGAGAATTTGATCTATCAAATAGTGTTATTGTGCTCTTTGTTTTAGTTTCCATGGAAACAAATAGGCATTATTTTTGGAGTGACCTACATAGCACATGTGCACGCAGGATGGAGGATGCACGTAGGATGGAGGGAGCTATTTAAGTGAGTTGGGCTTAGCAAAGCTGCATCATGAAGTATTATCATTCTGGATAACTGTGAAATAACTTGGCCTGAATTTGCAAGATGTGACACACATCTAATACACTGTATTAGAAGCCAATAAAAAGAAGACTATTGGAGGCATCCTAGGGCCTTAGGAACCCTGCTGCTTCAGCCCTAGTAAGCTGGGAAGGAGAACCGCCACAGGGCCCTAAGCCCACCAAAGCTGGCTTTTTGTAATAATTTCTCTTTTTTGCTATCTCTGCAAAATTCATACTGCACAGAAAAACAAACAGGTGACAGTGTCAATGAAGGTAATTGACTAACTAGCTGATCACCTTCAAAAGCTGCTTGCTGAACTTCTGAGGTGGAAGAGTAAAAAGTGCATCTGTATACTCTGAAGATGTATGGGGGGCCTGCAGCAATACAGCTGTACGTCCACACGACAACACAGATGGCAAAGAAACTCCGCTACAGGCAGATGTAAGAACAAAATCCCAATTGCATCTTGCCTACATTAGGTTTTATCACCCTATACAAAATCGGAACCTGTTTTTTACCAGTTGCTCTTCGTGGGCCAAATTCTGTTCAAGCCCAGTTTTGAATGTTTTGATGTAAGACCATATACATTAATAAATTTAGACTGCATGTAGAAGAAATCTCTAGATGAAAACTATCCTCTGGAAGAGAGAACAAGTCAAATTCAAGCTAATATATGCCGAAAGACGTAACACAGTTGTTAGCTGCCAGCACCAACCTCATAAAAAACTATTAATTTGTCTTCCTTTCGCATATTATCATTCAGGGTGAAATTCATCAAACAGAGGAACATTGTGTGAAGCTATGGATTACTTAATTATGAGTATGTCTTCAGAATGGCCTACTTCAATTACAGTCAATCAGTTTTGCCAAGAACTTACATTTGCTGTAACAATTTGTTATTTTCTCTTAATCTATAGCAGAAATTAAAAAAAAAATAAAAAGAACATTCTTCATTACAGTTTTGTATGCCTTGAAGTCAATGTCCAGAAGTAGCATAACTTCTTTCAGTGCTTAAATTTTTAAATTTAAAAGTTTTAAAATAGTATTGTGAGAGAATGTTTTAAGTGTGAATGCAGAAAAAGGTTAAACATGGTATGAAGAGCTACTAGTTAATTCAGTAAAGAAACACTTCAAGGCCAAACACTTGGCTAAATTAAATTTTTCTTGTGTGTTTTCATGATCGTATAAGTATTTCTCTAGAAAGACTCATTTTCCATGTCAACTATACAGCAGCAAATCAAGATTAAAAATAGAATCCTAACACACTCAAATAAACCTGAGCTTTCAGACTCTTCTGTTGCAGCTTATTATTATGTTTTCTAAAGAACAGCATAGCTTCACTTAGAGCACGCTCTCCATGTTTATTTTACTACTACACAGTTGTACCTGTTCAGTTCATACATGCAGATCAGAGTTTTAACTTGCTTAAGAACCCAGTAGGGGACCAGAAAATCAGACTAATCACATCAAGATATTAGTCTCGGCATGCTTGTGAAAAATGTGAAAACAAAAACCTAGTGCACTAGGTACCATTATCTCCTGGGTATAGAACGTGTACAGTAGCCTATTTTCCTTGTACCAGCCAGCCCTCAAAAGCATCAGCATGATCATTAATGTGAAAAACATGAGGATTCTGTCTTGAGCCTCCCATGCCTGAGAACACTTATCAATTCAGAACATCTGTTACCGTATGGATATTATTGCGAAAATTATTTGAAGCCTTTTTTTGGACACTGGGATGAAATGTGGCTATGAGTTTACCTGGAAGAACTTAATATTGAAAAAGTAAATAAATGCATGAAGTAATATCTCTATCAATAACAGAAAAACACAAAGTCTTGACTCCATTTACTAACCAGCTGAGAAACCTTTGGACTAATCTAATAACATATTAATTTCCAAAGTTACAATAATGTTCAAATGTTTAACAGGATAATTTTTTTTTTACTGTAGATTACTAGTTACAGAAGGGTGTATCTGCAAATGATCCTTAACTGCTTCACAACCGAATGCAGTATTAAACACAAAAACCCAAACTCAGTCCTAATTAAAATCTTGATTTAATTAATTTGTGTTTCTGGCAAACTGAAAATGTATGACTATACCAGGAAATGTGCAACAGATATTTGAACCAGTAGTTCTTTCAAGGATCTTTGTTTAATTTAACAATTAAACAAGAACAGTTTAATTTAGCACTAACACACAGGAAATAAACTCCTTTAGATAGCTGCTAGTTCTGTGAACATCTCCAAACGCCAATAGAATGCCACTCTGGTGAAAATTTCATTTGTTGTGTTGCTAGTAAGAACTCTCACTAAGCAATGTCTCTTCTCTGTATGAAATCCAATTCAGCTTAGTTACAGATCAACAAGACGGGGACAAAGAAAACAAAGTGCACACACCAGCACACACAAAAACTGTGAGAATTAAAAACAATTACTAGAGGTGGTGACTATGCACTTCCAGTTATTTTGTTCAGCTTATACTCAAGCACTGCACTGTAGAGAAGTACTAGGATAATCTAGAAACTCAGCACTGGACCCCTCAAATAAAACTGTATGTAAACCTGTTCCAGCATCCTTGATGTAGGAGATGATACAGGTATTGAGATTACCACTTACCTAGTATGACTGTAAAACTATTAGCTGTTTTGTAAAATAGCTATTATAAACAATAAATATTATAAATGATTAGCTATTTTTGTAAAAATATTATCTATTTTGGATTAGATGGTTTAATATCTATGGATAATTTTTATCCTATTTAAGAAATATTTAATGTTGAGGTTCTTAAAATTATGTAATGTGGCTATGCATAACGATCTCATACAGACTCCTCGATTCACTCATAGTAACTAGATGAACATGAGTTATATCTTCCATGCCTGAGCTCACTGCTGTATCCACTGTTGCCTCAAACCAAAACAGAGTTCAGAGAAAGCAGCCAGTTTTCACAGGACTGGCTGGCTGAAACAGACTGTGCTGGCTGACTTCCACAGAGACCATCTGGCACCAAACACAGAATATGATTTGGGTTCCCAAGCCTGGAGCAAAAGTGAAGAGATGGTGCTTAGTTTTGCAGTCTAACTGGCTGGGAAGGGTAGTTGGTATAATTTCAGATGGTATAAAAATCCTAGTTTGTGCTACCTGCTTTGGTTGCCCCTAGACAGTTTATACTGTATTATTTGGAGTGTTTAGAAACATTATGAAAAGAACTAGCTAGTAGAGGTGATCTTGTACATCCAGAAACTGTGAACTCTATGCTCAGCTTTAATACAACTCACTGAATAAGAAATTATCCTAGTGAGAGAACTCTCCCACATTTATTAATTACTAAATAATAACAAGACAAAGTACAGCAATCCTTTGATGAATCACTACTTTGTGAACTTAAAAGGAGGAAAAAAAAACAGACTTGAACTCTCATTAGGAATAAAATATTGTTAACTTTATGACACTTAATTCCTAAAAGACAGGCATGCAACAAATGTATTTTCCCCGAAAGGGCATCATGACACACAGTATCCACGTGAGAGACTTTAACAGAGACAAGTTAAAGTTTTCAGCATCTCTGAAATAGCATTCTGGTATTCTGGGGAAGTTTACACAACATTGTTTAAACTTATCTGCCTAAGAGAAGAAACTTGACAACTTCTGAATCTACTTACAAAACAGGACAAAAATCTCACAGAAAAATGACATTCCTTCATTACAGCCAGACAAAGGTGAGTGCCAAATCAACTACAACAGTGCAAGAGAGGCTGCAATTAAAGTTCAACTATTACTAGTTGTTTTGGAGTACGGACTGCTCACTTACCACATGGAAGACAAACTACAGTGCTTCTAATTAGAAAACCAAAAAAGGAGAATGAACTGTGTGCGTACAGAGGGGAGGAAAATAGAGAAGATGCTGGGAGGACTGAAAGTAGTACAAAAGAACAGTAAATGAGGGACTAGAAATGACACAGGGACGGCACAGTGATTTAATGTTATGAGTATGTAGGAGTTTGCACCCTAATATTACACTGTCCAAGACAGAACTAATTATGTTTTCATCACCTGATAAAACAACCATGGCATTTAATAAGGACACAGGTTACTTCTCTTTGTGTGTGTTTTACCACTATCCAGATTAGCATTAGGAGAACATGCCACGCTCATAATGAAGTTTCATGAAAATTTATTAGTCAGGACCCGCAATACTGGACTTTCAAAGTTCAAAAGGTAGTTTAACCTGAATGCTGAAGTGCCGGAAGAAGTAAAGAAAGAGAAGCTTTACTATGACACTAACATCCCAAGGAAACTCTGCTGAATTCAAACTGCTGTGAAAACTGCAAGTGAAAGAGTTTACTTTGCAGCAGAAGCAAGGGGAGGTGTAAATTCCAAGTTACCAGAACCCAATTAACAGCAATGGGTGAATGCAAGGTAACACCAAATAATCCTGGTTTTGGTGTAGCTACCTATCCCAAGAACAGTAGATACTGCCCCTGATTCTGCTACACAGACTTCAGAGAAATATTAAGTCATTTCAACTACAGGTTTCAGACTGCCACTAACAGCAAGCTTCACAGTAACCTTAGTCATTTTTTACAGTTGCAATAACACAATCTTGTCAGGTATAGGGGGAATATTTGTATATTTGGAATGCTGTTTTAAATGCTGAGGGTCTAGGGAGGTGAGACTTACTAAGTAGGCATGACCAGCAAAAGCAAGCATGAAAAAATAAAACATATTTATGATAGTTTTTTGCATTAACAGCTCTAAATTTGGCTTCTTCAGCTAGAATGGTATACAGTGCTCCTCTGTATTAGTTTGTATGACTGAGAAAATAGATACATGCCAGAGAGGAAAAACTCTTCAGTCATTCTTCATGAAGTCATTTTTAATATTAACTGAAACATAACCTCTGTATCAATTTTAAATACCTTAACACTTATTTTAAAAAGAAGTTTGAGTGAATCTAGTATGAATCAACAGATCCATTAATTAAAAAAAATTACATACTATAGTTCCACAGCATTACATATTAACATCACCCTTGAGATAAAGGGAACATCTCTATCTTTTAAGAAATCAAGATTCAAGCATGCAACACTTGAAGAAAACTTATTTACATTCCTTAATTCCTTTTTCCAAAATCTGTTTTTTGTATTTAATCTCTCTGCTCTCCACACCTTTACAAGCTACCTTAGTAACTTCATCACAACAGAAAACTCAAATGTATGCTAGAATTTTCTCAATGGAAAAAAGGTGCATGCTTATTGTCTTCTTCCCAGCACAACCTCTCTTGTTTGGTTTTTGTTTCTGATAATTAGCATTTCTAACTTTACACAGGAGTCTTTAGAGAAGTGAACTAAACAAAAAATTCAAAAGGCAACTGAATCTACAGAAAAATAGATCAGAACCAAAGAAGACTTGCTGTACTGTTTTTTTTTTTTAATCTTCAAATCAGTATTTTAGAATAAGCCTATTATTTTACACAGAATTGTACAGTTGATTTATTAAAAAAATATTCTGTGTTGCCTGAAGGAATTTTTTGCATGGCATTTTAGGTCTAGTTAGCCTATTTGAAAAAGTACTGCTGACATGACACAGAAATTGAGCAAAATGAAGTCTTTACCAGGACAAACTGAGAACTAAGGAATCTATGTTTGAAATATAAAATTTGAAAGTAGACCCACTTGACAAACAAATTTATTTCATAATAACAAATGTTTTGAATCCATGATGTATGAAGGCAGCCATGGGAATCACATATTTAATTCACTTATTCATTGTTTTACACACTGGCAGATATTTCTTAATTATTAGAATGCAAGAGTGAGAACTTTTTTTTTTCCAACAGATGTGTTATAGCATTAAACATCTTGTACTTCAGCAACTATAAAATGTGTAACGATGTATTATATAAAGTTCTGCTTAGAATTGCAAGCATTAACTTAACATACCATAAAAGCCTATAGGTAAAAATTATATGTTATGACACAGAACCTCAGACCTATCTACTGTGCTACACTTAGCAAGTATTCCAACCTGCAATGAATACAAATCCAACATTGCTGTCAGCAAGGGAATTTGCATTTCAAATTCCTTCCATCAGCTGTCTCCAACAAAGAAAATGAACAAACGCGCAGTCAAGAACCAAAAAGTTACAGGACTGCAAAAAACAACACAAGTTCAGAATGATCATATATTCAAAGTTATACAGAAATATTTTAAATCTTCACTGTACTAAAGAAGTCATAACTAATACTTAGAAGAAGAAAATCAGTAGACCATAAAACTTTCTCTTGCGCTTGGAAAAAGTAACCTGGGAATTACTTGAGGCCAAATAGAAAAGATTCTGGTAAAATCTAGCAACTGCTTGCTCATGTGAGACTTTGACAGTCGCATGCAAGAAAGTTAAAAGATTTTTTACAAGTATTAGATTGCAAATTTGCGGTATATTTTCAGCTGAGGAGAGAACAAGCTTAGTCACATTCTATAGGTATCAGAAATTCATTATTCAAAGTACCTAGCTTCATAAAACCACTCCAATTAAATTTCATTTTCATGGCACACTGTGTTTTGAAATTACAAAAACAAAACAACAATTAATAGATCACTGCTGAATGATGGAAGGGAGGGGATACAGGACTGACAGCATTGACTTAAAATCATATGTTTTTGTTGTATTGAATTTGTCAGATATCTGGGACTTCTGTTCAATTTTAACATGTAAGCTATGGACTAAGGTTGAGAAAATCCCTAATAAAAATTTGTTTTGCTGCTTAAGTTTTGAGTAGATTTACTGCAACTGCATAATTCTAATACGAGAGAAGATAAAATACTCAGGATTACAAAAACCAACACATTAAGCATGCAAACTAAATTTCCAACCACACAGACCTTTGAAATTACAATTATAATGATGGTTAGATTTTCAGATCAGACTCTGCAGTAAGTCCTCAGCAGTTTGCAAAGAAGTGCTATTAATTTGGGCAAGGCTGTTGAAAAGTAAAACCTAAGATGGTTCACTTTTTAGAAAAGTATATTAATTTGCCCATTAAAACACACAATACTGACGTCAGTAAATGTACTGGACTCACGTGGCAACACTTCAGTAGTAGGGCACTGCAAGGAAGCAGAGCCCAGCAGCTGCCCCACATCAGATAAGAGCCAGCTCCAACCACCTCCAAATGGGACCCACCGCTGGCCAGAGCTGAGCCATGAGCGACACTGGGTGCATCTCTGACAGATTTAAGACAGGAAAGAACTGCTGCACAACAGCGGCTGGGAGAGAGGAGTAAGAATATGTGAGAAACATCCTTGCAGACCCCAAGGTCAGTGCAGAAGGAGGGCAGGAGGCTCTCCAGATACTGAACAGAAGCTCCCTGCAGCCCAGAAGAGGCCCATGGTGGAGCAGGCTGTCCCCCTGCAGCCCATGAAGGGGTGGACGCTGGGGTAAGAGCTGCAGCTCATGCAGAGGAGCCTGCAGTGCAGGTTTGGGGCAGCTGCCACCTGTGGCGGCCCATGCTGGAGCAGCGTGCTCCTGAAAGATGGGCCCCATGGTACTGACCCGTGTAGGAACATTTCTTGAAGAGCTGCACTCTGTTGAAAGTCCATGCAGGATCAGTTTGGGAAGGACAGCATCCCACAGGAGGGACATCATACTTCATGTGGAACTGGGGCAGAGAGTGGCCATGAAGGAGCAGTAGCGACAAAGCATTATGGACTTACCACAGCCTCTATTCCCTGTTCCCCTGTACCTGCTTGGAGTGAGGAGGTAGAAGAGTGTGAATGGGAAGATGATGTTTTTAGTTCACTTTTAGCTCTCATTGCACTAGTCTGTTAGAAATAGGCAAAAACCATCATTAATCTCCCTACATTCAGTCTGTTTTGCCTGTGACAGTAATTGGTGAGCAATATCCCTGTCCTTATCTCAACTCACGAGCCCTTTTTCATTGTTTTTTCTTCCCGTTCTTCTCAAGATGGAGACTGAGAGAGGCAGCTTAGCTCCAACACATTGCTGTCAGTGTGAGATGACCACAACAACCAATTTTTTGTTATAGCATTCCTATGTTAAATGTGAAAGCACTGCAATGTCTGAAAGAGGTTGATGAAGAATGGGGAAAAAAGAGAGATCAACATCTCATCTGACAGAGTCACTGAGAATAGACTGAAAATAGGCAAAACAAAAAAACAAAAACCATACACGCTCCCCCAAAAAAGAACCAAACAAAACTAAATAAATAAAAACCCAGAAGTTTAATTGCTCACATGAATTTCTGAAAAGCTAATATACCATGAAGGAGACGGCATCAAAGAAGCATCTCCCTAGATTTCAAGATTTTGAGTGCTGCTATGGGTTTAACTGCAAAGTACCACTTTAAAAATTGAATTAGAAGAGATGGAAATAACATTAAGAAACCATAAGCGGGTGAAAGAATATTGCAGTGAAATACAAACAGAAATAAAATACAAAATTGAGCACACAAAAAACTCTTCTCCCAATTAAAAGAAAAAAAAAAAGGACAACAGAAAAGTTCCAGGTCTGATAAGCATTTCTATGGATTTCCTCAGGGGCTGAATGGCAGAGAAAAGATCCTTTCAGTCTGTGCAGTCTAGATATCTGGATAAAATTGACATATCTCCCAGGAGAGTTCACAAATTGCAGAATGTTCTTTCCATGCTTTGTATTTGATGCTTTGAGAAAAGACTTTCTTTTCTGAATTTTGTTCTGAAAAGAATTTATTATAAAATTAAAATCAGATGTATTAATTGATCAATAAGAAATAAAAAAAGATGAGATTTTGGCAATCTTGTATATAAAAATATACAGAAGTTAAAACTTTTCTGTACCTGACTGGGGGCAGCTCATTTGGTGACACTTAGCAATTGTCAACCTTGGGTTTCAATATAGCATGTATTAAACCTGGCATTATTACACTGAATAATCTGCTGCTATCAAAGTTGCAAATAAAATTTGTGGAGTTAGCAACAAAGTGATTTACTGTTTAGGAAGGTACAATTACCTGTGAAATGCTGTAAGATATGAAAAATAAAAGCCTGGGAGGCTTTAAGAGACAAGTTTGTCAGCAATTGTGGGTACAGGCATACTTCATTACATGTGTAACTGCAAGAATAGGTCAACAGTTTTCATGCATCAGGAAGAAGAATTTATACTCAGCAAATTAAAGCAAAAATAACCACAAATACAAAAGGAGAGAAACAGTTGAAGGTTCCAGAGGAAGGGGAGAAACTGAAGAAGTAAAGGGCTACATGTAGTTCTTAAAGACGTACTTATCATACAGGAATTGTTCAAAGAAAATTAATGCACAAGGGCAGCCTGACAAGCTGATCAGGGGTCTGGAAGCATCACACAGGGTTTTTTTGTTTTGTTTTGTTTTTGTTTAAGTGGCTTAAGTAGTTACAAATCTAGCATTCAGACATTTAAACACATCACAGCATTAGATGACTTAGTGCTCTGAGAACAATGAAATACTTCATCAATGCTGAGGTCATTAAATAATATTTTCTTCTATTGCCGGCATCTTGAGAGATCCAAACCTTAGACTTTTTAAAAATACAAAGTACAGTTTAACTCATATTTGAGTTATTCTACTGAAAGTGTATTTTTTCCTCCAAAACATTTGTTCAAAGCTATGAGAATGTTTGTATACAGTTTTTGTGCCCATAGCACATTGGAACACTTGTTGCATCTATTGTGAACCTAAGACATGATTCCCTAGCAAAGTGGAAGAAAAGATAATGGACCTCTGGGTTTACAAAGTTAGCACAAAGCAAGGACACATAACGCAGTCTTTACACATGTGATGACAAAGAATTGTTTGCTAAGTTCTTTAAGTTTAGGCTCGTACAAAAATTTATACATTGTACAATACAATGAATACACAGCAACTTAAAAATATTTTTTCATTGATAATTTCTCACAAAATTACAAGACTGTACATGAAATCCAATTAAAATTTAAGACTTTTACAACACATTTTAGCACATTTTGTTAATACTTTCAGAGTACTTGCAACCCACTTAAACTAAACAAAAACTCCATATTTGCAACATATAGATTTGTCCTGGTGGGAAACTTCTTTAGCTGAATCTGAATTGGGATCTGACAGGCTGAATACTGCCCTCAACCTGCTGCACTTCTCTAAATTTAATTAATTCCCTAATTTACTGCTGAGATAAGCAAATTCTAATGTGGTGTTTCTTGCTTTCTCTACATGAATCACAATAAAACCTCAGTCAACAATTCCCAAAACCCTCAGCATTGTGTCAGTTTTCAAAACTATCTATGCAGACAAGTTTTTCTTTAACTTAACAACACAAACACATAATCTGCAGACCATTTCTCCATCCCATCACTTTAACACAAAGCTTGTTCTCAGCGTTGGAGGAGCTGCTGTTGGCTTTATATTCAGTTTTGTACCCTTTAACATCTCTGGACTTTCAAGATTCCTCTCATTTCTTAAAAACTAATTCGTGATTCTTTCAGCATAACAGGCAATTTCTCAAAGTATTTTTTATTTAAAAAAAAAAAAGAATGTTTTTGCCACATCCTTAGTTTATACACAGTACATAATTCATTCTAAAACTCCAGTTACAAAACCTCACAGTGACAGCAGAGTCCCAGTCCCATGCTATTTGTAAAAGAGCACAGAGTTTTCTTCTCTGTATATAAAATAATTTGGGTGAAATGTTGATTTGAAAGAAGTCAATAAGCATTTTGCTATCGATTTCAAGAGAGCCAATATTTCAAGCTAACGGTTTATCGGACATAGAATTTTGCGACATCAATATTTAGAAAGATATATAATATGCAATTAACCACATAATTGCATAGAACAAAGTAAAATCATTCACTTTGTATTAAAGAATTTCAATCTAACATTTATTTCTATGTAACACTGAATTGCACTTCAGAAGACTAAATTAGGTGCCACAAGAAAAAAGCACACTGAAGTCAGGGTACATTTCAAAATCAAAGAATGGGTTCTGCAAATAAGCTCAAGTCAGAGGTTCAGCAGGTGGAATGCCATCCATGTTTTGGCAATTAGAAATGCCTCTCTAACAAGTTCCTTCTAAACTGACCTAGAGAGACAACTTCTTAGTGAATTAAAACGTGAAAAACCTGTGAGACATTTCACGACATGCTGACACTGATACTCCACCATTCAGTCCAGTATTCCATCCTGAATATTTTAAATTTCTCAGGGCTGAACTCTTTTCTCTGCTTATTTTTCTTTTCTCATGAGTGAAATACTTGCTTACTCAAAAAGGCAAGTGACTGGTAAAACAGTGATTTTTACTGTAATATCCACCTCAACAAAGAATTGTGATGGCTAGAAGCTATTATGTGTAACGTATGTGCTCATTCTTCTCAAAGATTACAATCACACATCAAGATGAGAACAGCCACAGTCCTGCAAGTACTATATCATCTCCCAACTTCTGCTTTTTTTTTAAAATCACCAACTAATTAAAATCTTCATTCTTGTGACTATACTTCCAGTATTTTCACATTTCTTGAAATACACACACAAGTTTTTTGCAGTCCATTTTCAACCATTCTGTTCTTCATTCTTTTATTAAATGCTGTGGACAAAGACAAGAACAACTTTGCACTTTATAGTCCAGATAGATGCTATTAATGACACTACAGTTTAATGCTTTATGTTGAGGTTGTGATCTATAATGGTCCCTTTAAATCTCTCTGAGATACTGCCTCTCAACCCATACTCCTGGTTTTAGGCAGACTACCTCAAAACTACCATTCTGAACAGTTTATCTAGCTATAAATTTGTGCAGTAGCTTTTTGAAAGTTGTAAACTTTAAATACCTGCAATAACCTGAAGCAAGGAGTTCCACAACTGTGTAATGTGTAGAAATATTTTATTTGAAAACATTACCTTCAAATTTAATTTGAATCAATTGAAAATTATTTGTCCTTTTCCGCATGTCATTATTTAACAGACCTCACTCTGATTTGCCTGTCATCTAGTTTCCTAGTCTACCATCATCATTCCTTCTACAGAAGCATTTCCATATTTTAGCTCATCCTGTGTCCTCTCCTGAGCATTTTCCAGACTTCATTAAACTATGCATGAAACACAGAACTTACAGCAGAGCATTTTCCTTTCCTAATAATTCTAAACACTGTTTGATCTTTTGACTACTGCATATTTAAAAGTTATTTTGATTGGGCTATTCTAACTGAAAAGACCTTACTCCTGAATAGAATTTGTCTGCTGAGAGTCAATCATTTTACAGCCCTTTTATAGCAAAAAAATTTATGAACTGCTTTTTCTATTCATACCACTTCATGGTTATCTTCAATCAAGCAGTAAAATATGGCAGAAAACACTCTTGCACAGTTCTTCTGCACAAAATAATTGCTCACCATCTACTGATGGATGCTCAGACAGCACTTGAGCCCCTGCTACCCCCGCCCCCGGGCCAACTCCCCTTATAGTTTTTCCACATGATGTCATATGGTATGGAATATCCCTTTGGCCACTTTAGGTCAGCTGTCCTGGTTATGTCCCTTCCCAACTCCTTGTGCCCCTTCACCTGCCTTGCTGGTAGGACAGTACAAGAAGGTGAAAAACTGAAACATCCTTGGCTCTGTACAGCACTGCTTAGCAACAGATAAAACATCCGTGTGTTATTAACATTGTTTTTCTCCTAGAGCCACAGTACAGCATCGTACCAGACACTACGAGATCAACACTGTCCCAGATGAAAACAAGACAAGCATATAGTTGTGCTATCTTAAATTTGCTCATCCTTTGTTCCCTGCTTTTAGAAGCTTACATTGCCTTTCAGCGTAAATTAAACAACAGTCCATTCTTAGCTGGAAAGTCAATTCAATATAAACAAAGTACTCACTACCTATCCCTGCTGCATTGTATATGTTCTTCAAACTGCTTACAAAGATGACATGATATCTTTAAGTGAAGATTATATTTTATAAAATGTATTATTAGAAAAACTTAAAACTTAGCAAGTATAATTGCTAGCACAAAAGTTTTTCAGTGACCATGGGACAGATTCAGTAATGTTCTTCCCCCTGCAACACAATTTCCCCTTGGCTTTTCCTAGTCTTTTAGGAGGCCCAGCCCATCAAAAACATGCAGCCTACTGTCTTAGAAAACTGACCAACAAATTTGTTGCTTTTGTCTTCAGATCTTTGTTACAGAGAGACTGTCACATGAAAGAGGCATGTCTTTGTTTTACCCAAGAATGATTACACACCATGCAGCTTACAGCTATCAGTTTTCTAAGAGAATCAGAGACTAATTTCATTTCTTGAACTGAGCATAAAGAACACAATAAAAATATGCAATACAAACTAGTTGAAAGGTACCTCTAAATCTCACAAACAATTTTGGAAATTAAAAAATATAAACATCTAGATACTAATCAGAAGACATACAAACATTTTATAGCAAATTTTCACGCAGCTTCAGGTTTCGTTCTACTGTCATAGTCATAATTAGTCATTAAAATAATTTTTAAAATTTGTGTTAGTCTTTTGATCTGCTCTGTGACAGCTTGAGATAATTCTTGAATAGTGGTTGCCAGCTTTGTACATCACTGACTTTACACTGGTATTGATACAAGCTTTTTTTCTTTGTATATTGAATGTAAAAATGTCACACATCAGTGACCCAAAGAAATCTTTTCCGCACGTTGAATAATGTATAAAATTCTTTGCAATGTTTGCTAGAAACATTTGCTACAGGTAGTCTTTAATCCATGGCATCAAATTCCATGTTCTACTTTCAGAAAACACTGATTAGAATTGCTGAAAAAAAGAATACATGTGGAGGGAGGTCATCCTAGATATTTCAGAACATTTCAGTCTCATCCTAATAGCAATTTAATATTTACAACACAAGTCCCTTCATGTTCAGCTGCAGTGTGTCGTTCAAAAAAGGTAAGCTAAGCTGGTTAACAAAACCAAAGAACAACTTCAAATAAGGAAGCCAATTGCTTAGATACCTTAAAGATGTAACAACTTTATCTTTGAGGTACTTAGACTGTGATATTACAAATATTCCAAGAAGTAAACCTGTATTTTTGTTGCAGTATTTTGGATCAAGTTTCTTTACTTCCCTATGTCTCTGGAACTTTGAAGACAGACTGTAGCATGCACTTTGCAAAAGATTTATCTCCTACCGCAGTGAACTACTGCTGTCTGAATTACAGTTGTTGGACACTTTCTCAAACACAACTGAACATTATGATTGTATAAGCTAAAGAATAAGATGACAACTTGGAAGGTAAGTAAAACTTTTAATCAGTCTTGCCTTTGCATTTTCAGTTGTTTCATTTGTTTTTTTATTTCCTTTCTACATTTTGGATATTTTTAAAACTACAAAAGATACTAGGATTCAACCTGGTAAGGTATGCAGAGCAATAAGAAAGTACATATTTGCTAATAATACTGCTTTAGATATTGGGTGTATGTTTCTTATCTATTTTTCTCTAATAATTATCTAATTATCTAATTTTTTTCTCTAACTCAATGAATTACTCCATCAGCAATAAGAAAACTGGGTAAACATTTGTCCACTGCTTCAAACATTTTTGCTTTCCTGAAGACAGGTAGATTGGCAGGAGAAGAGAAAGCAACTGAGAACAACAAAATGGAAATGAAAAAAAATTGAGTCCACGTTCTGTAAGATGAGTACTATAGCCTGACCTTTCATGTATTACAAAATACATTTTATTGGTTATGTAGCTTGCTAAAATCTCCGACACTGAAATTTTCCACTCACAGAGTTCTTAGCACAATATCAAAGTCGATCTAAAGGCCACTGTACTAATTCATCTGGAGTATTACTATCAAAAACATTGCATTCATTCTTGAGTGATATTAACAGGCAAACATAGCTAACTTTAAAAGATATGGGATACAGTGAAAATCAAATGAAGACCTATGTTCAGTACTTAGTTTCAACACTTAACAAAAGATGAAATGCTTTTCTGGATACTAAATAAAATAACCCAGCTTTCAGATGAGACACAGTTTTGTCTGCACAGAATTCCCTACGCATTTAGCATATTTGATGATTATTTGATTTTAATATTTATGATGATGGGCATTAGGGGCTATTTTCATACACCCGATATATTTGAGATTGCCAGTGAAACCCTAAGTACTGACAGAACTGTAAAATCTTCATTTGCTAACCTCTGCATTAGAAGGTCAGGGATGAATTTCACTCAAGTAAAATATAAATATTACTTCGAAATACATAACTGCAGTAAGGATTTAAGACTATCTACATCTAGTAGTGAAGATAACACACAATTCTCCTGGAAATGATCTTAAGTAAACAAGTTAATTGACATATTGCTAACAACGACCTACAAATCAAAGTAAATGAAAACATTTACAGCTCTCTGTCCTCTAGCAGTGATGAAGCCCTCGATTGATTTCAGTGTCAATACTAACAAGTTTGAAGTGAGCCACATGTAAAAGCTCAGTGTTAGTCTCATCATGCAAAATTTGCAGTGCTTTTGAATGCATTCGGATTTTGTGCATTAAATAGCACATACAAACAAAAAGTCAATATATACAGAATCAAAGTAAAAAGTCCATTAACTCCAGTTCAAACCAACTCATACAGCCAGCAGTTAAAATACTGAATTTGCATGCATTATTAAAAAAAGCATAGAAACCCCTAGTACAGTCATCATAAATAGCTCATAATGCTTTTTGTATGTTATACAGAGGACTGGCATTTATTTTATGTTTGTAGTCCAGTGCTAGACTGAAGTTCCAGCTGGCTGATGAGTTAACATTCACATCTCAGAAAAAAAAGAAAAAAAGTAAATTTAGATGTCAACTTCACTTTTCTCTTGCCTCTCCTCCTCCCAGAAAAGGGGGGGAGGTTAGAAAATATTTGAAAATCAATTTTTTTCCAGAAAATATTCATAAAAATCTGAGATATCAGAGTAGAACTTCATACTGAAACAGTCCAGATACAGTTCAGAATTCAAAGTCTGATGTATTTATCATTATACTAATATCTAAACTGCATTAAAAACTGCATTTCAATACATGCAATGAGAAATTGGCTACACTATAAAAACACTGATAATAGTGTTATCTCTTCTGTTCCAGCGAATATAACCTCAAAGTGGAAGCTTCCTCTATTGACAATTCAAAGCCTTCTTGCGTATTCACATTATGACTCTGACACTTGAACGACTGATAAGAGACAAACTCAGAAAAAGTTTGAAGGTTAGCCTTTTGTCTCCCTCAAAACTAGTATTTTTAATACTATCTAGCAACCCTTTTCTGACAAACTCTTTTGAGAAATACATTATCTTCTGATGGATATTAAAACAACTTCTGTATGTTTGAACGTGTCCTATTCCTTTTTATTTTTTTTTTTAACTGGCCAAATTAAAATGTAATTGTTAAGGATAGAACTGTCTTTGAAATTGAAAGGAGAAATTTTTAAATTAAGAAACATACTTATCTATAAACTGAAGTATTTGTTAGTTCTTTTAGATGATTGAGCTTTTCTACGTCTATGAAAATTTTTATTTCTCAGAGTAATAAATTTCATCCTTTTATACAGTCTGTGGTTTTCTGTTTGTACTTAACTATAGTAGCAGAAGTTGTTAGATTCTTTCTTGCTCAAGGGATGGGGAACACTATTTGTCTTTGATCATGGCATTTGGCAGTTAGCCCTCCATCAGCAATTGTGAAGGTAAAGCTGATCAAGGCAAAAAAAAGATCCCAAACAGCCCCAAACAAAACAATAATCAGAGAACACAAAATATTAGCGTCTGCATCACAACTGCAGAGATTCAGTAGAGCTACTCAGTCTTTTTCTTCCATCTCTCTCTGTAAGGGAAGCCTAACATAACAGCTACTGTAGTCATTTTCTAAGATAAATGCAGATGTCTCAAAGCTCTTTCTAGCTGTGTCTTTCATTTATACATATATCTGCAAGAAATAGATAAACATTCATTTGATGATCTATTTACTGAACATATCTCTTAACATTTAAGACACACCTTGGTCCCAGGAACAGGGATATCAGATACAAACCTGTGTTTGAAATATCTTCTTGGAACTGGGGCCTCCCTCTCCATATCACCCTTGGTATCAGAGCAAATTTCAACATTTGACTGGAAGAATATCATCACTACTGATGCAAAGATGCTTATTTCCTGAAGACTCTCTGGCTGTTTGTATGACCGAGCAGTGCTTATTGATTCTCAGAATCCACTATCCACTCTACACATTTCAAGTGTTTTTACTTTACTCTTTTGGTCCTATGGACTGAACACAACAGCAGCAGCTGGGAGTGTACTGAGTGAACTGCTGGAGTCTGCCTTTTGTCCTATGTAATGTGAACCAAATCACAGAACTGTGATACAAGCATACAAGGTGGTAATGAAGGTGACGTGGGTTTCAAAAGAGTACGCCTTATCTAACTAAGTATTGATGCAGGCAAACTCACAGAAAAATGGAAGTGAGGAAGTAGTAAGCTGAACTTCAGCAGACCATTTCAGGCCCTGGAGAAAGAGAATAAGCTCAACTCAGGCTCCACCCATGGTGGAGGATATTGCAAAGCTGAACAACTGAAAAGCAATTAGAAAAAGAACTCCTCATGGTAGATGAGGAGGTTAATAATTTTCTAGATAGAAATTGAAACCCATACTAGTACAGCAGACTTCACTGATTTGTATGTGATAGCTGGCAGATTTTATCTTCAGTTGCTCACTGGTTCAATAAGAAGCAATACAATTTTAAGTACAGTTTACATAGAGAAAAAGGCATTGTAAAGACACAGGAAGTATAAAAAATAGAGAAAATGACCCAAGTTAATTCAGTAAATTAGACTAAAAGATGAACAGTAACACATTTAAAACTCTCCATTTGAGATTTCACATCTCGAAAGAGTTCAACTGAAATGAAAAATTAATGAGGGAATTCATCTATATTAGAAAATTTGGTGAAGTGAACAAGACACAAGCTAACAGTTAACATTTCTTAAGCTATCTTGAATCTATATCCCACAGATCTTTAAATCAATAAATAAATGCATGACCTTTCAGGGGTGAATTCCAAACCTAGCTAATTAATGATCCCAAATGGAATAACAATGAACAACCAGACCTTAGAAAGACTGGAAAGAGACTGACTAGCAAATATATTTCCTTCTTAAAAGGTCAGGAAGCTTACAGATAAAATAAAAGTTGTCAAGAGGTAAGCCGAGGTGACCCTGCAAATGGAATGAAAAGAAATGGCTCATATTTCAGCCATTAAAACAGAGCAAGCAAAGTTAATATGCAGTAAAGGGTGGTAATGACCTAATTTCTGAGTTCTGTTTTCAGCAATGCTAATGATGAATAAAAGGGAGGCAAGGGTTTGCAGCTGACAGAATGCATCTATACCACATTAAAAGTTGAAGGCAAGCTCAAAAAGCCAAATTTCAAAAGTAATACATGAATCTTAAAGCCTAGAAGCAATTTTTTTTTAATTTACCCTAACCAAGTCTATCAGAGTATGCTAGTGTATATCTATACATTAGCATATATGGAAAGTACACGGATTCTGGAGGCAAAGTTAGATTTCATTAACATGAAATGTTTTGGATAAATTTTGAAATAAAGAACAATTAAACATAGGAAGGAACATGAAAAATGAGATGAACAAAAGCATAATTATTCCAAAGAAATTGACAGCAGATTCAGAAGACAAAATATCTTTCATAAGGCAACTAATATTCTTGACAAATAAAATGTACTACTTATCTGGACTTGTAATTCATTCTGTACATGTAAAGCTGCAGAAAAAATAGGTTTAGAACAAGCATTATAGAAGGCTGAATTAACTGGCTCAACTAGAGACAGAATGGGCTTTTGGAAATACTTAAGCCTGTATTTTGGAACTAATTTATTAAATATCAAGCTGATGATTTAAGTACAAAAATAGGTACTATTGAATTCGACCGATGCCAGAAAGAATCAGATTTTAAAAATAACACCACATTACATGGGAAGAAATGCAGGCTATCTGCTTGGGAAGTCAGAAGGATTTCCACTCTGTTCTGATTCGAAAAACGTCTCAGAAAGAAGTGCACACTACACAAGCACAGTCTGAATATGACTCATTAATGTGACCTGAATACAAAACACCTGAAATGTCTTAATAAAATGCTCATTGTCTCGACTCAGGATCTGTCTGGAATGGGCAGAAAGCAAGTCACAAGAACAAAATACTATTCTATACGAAATAAGAATGAAAGAGTTTGTCCAGACTTTAGAAAATGAACGCTGACAGGAAGGATATCTGTAAGTATACAAACGAGATGAGGTGCAAACAATGTACAAACAAATGGCAAATCAGTCAGTTTAAAAAAGTTACATTAGAATACAAAGCGCTACAACGGCACTATAAAACGAGTATGGGAACAAAATCTATGTAAGTTTAAGATTTTGATAAGATGCACTTGCTTCTGAGTACTCCCTCACATGCAAAGCTATACGAAATGGTATGGTTGGTCCAACATAAAAACATTGGGAAAGTGAAGGAGAAGAAAAAACTGGAACCAATATTATACATTAGGACTGAACTTGCTAACTTGGTACTATACTTATGTTAGTAACTTAACTGTACAGTATTCATTAACTCTCAGAAGTGTAAGTCTCACTGCAAAGAGGCTCATTTGCTCATTTGTTGAATACATCAGCAGAAATACGCCAGCAGATGTGTACTGGTTTACCTATACCAGAAGAAACCAAGCTTCTACTGGAAGTATTTTTCTACTGATTTTTTTTATTTTTATTTTTTTTAAATATCTTTTTGAAGGTATGTTCTTCAATTTATACAGAAAAATCCTCTGAATAACAGTGGTTTGAATGCATGTCTACTTTGTTTCTTCTAGAATTTTTCCCTAAGCTTTAAGGAGGCTCGTTTGGAGAGACTTCAACTGTTTGTTCTTCAGTTAATATGGCATTCCCATATTTTAGTAGAAAACACGAAATAAAACAAAAAGCTAGGAGAATAAGAAATTAAAATCTGTTCACTGTTCTTATTTTTCAAGATATTCAAGGTTTGCAATGTATTTTTTGTAGTTCTGGATTCAATACAGTGTTTTTAAGGGATGAGAAGGATATAGTGGAAAGACTACGGTAGCAAACATACTACAGTCCCTCTGTGAGACCCTAAAGTGCTATATACACTCACAGCACACCCTTGCAGTTTTGTATTTTCTGGAGAGAATTAATAATAAAGCAAGCAATCGATTATTGAGATATAAAATGACTAACAGTTTGAATGTAATTCAATCTAGTTCTTAAATCAATTCTTAAAATCCGTTCTTAAACTGTGCAGCTGACCCAATGCTTGCATTATTTCCACTTACTGTAGCATACTTAGCATGGTTAAATGCACAATCAGAAGGTGAGGTACCTATTCTTCTCAAAACTCTCTCCAGTTTAGCGCAACAAATTGTATGAACTTCTTTTTAAAAATCCAAAAGCAAGACAAATATATAATAACATAACATACAGCAAAGTGACTATTTTTAATATATGGAAGCTGTGACCAAGTAACACAGTCACCTTCAGAAAAGTCACACATTCCAAATGCAGTCTCCATTCAAATATACTTCCAGATATAGTGAAGGTAAAAAGACTATTTACTATGATCTATCAAGCTTGAAAGAAAAAGTTTTTCTAAAGATAGTACCAAGAAGCAGTTCGAGTGGCGTTTTTTTTTTTTTTGCTTTTGTTTTCATTAGACTGTCATGAAAAAAGTTTTTCCTGTGTAACTATAGGAAACGAATGTGAATTAAGTATCTTGATAGTCTAATTATTCATAGAGCACTGTAATTTCACATTGACAAATGAAAAAAATGAATCAGAGCAAACTTATTTTTCAGTTAAATTCAGAAACATACAGTAGACACACCTACCAGAGAGATCATTGGAAAAGTGGTGCTTTAAAGACTGTTCCTGAATAAAAATCTGTGGCTTGAAAACTGTTGAAGTAGGAATGAAAAAATCTAAATAAATTGGCAATTGAATATTTATATTTGATCTGATATTGAAAGTTGTTCTATTTAGAAGACCTACCAAAATGGATAAAAATTACTTCCTAACAACATGATTTTTCTTATGCTTGAACAATTTTAACAAGTTTTTAAGATATACGACATGTAAAAGAGAATGCAATTAATATAGTGGCAAATAAAACCATTATCCATTTCACGAAGCATCAGTTTGTGTACAAAAATCATCCAATATCTGACAAGAAAAATACAACAACACCCCCTTCACACAAAACCTTTTTGAATTTCTAATCATTTCTTCTAAATCATGAAGGAAAATCATGAGCTTTGAAAATCATTTTCGTTCAGTATTTTTAAATCAGGATTGTCCTTTAACTTGATCTCCCTTATAGTACACTTTCAACTATTTGAAAGATGCAGTCCTGATGCATACTGCACAATAGAAACTGTGGAATTCGCATCTAAGAAAAAGCTGTTGATCTGAGTAGATAAACATACATTCCCAGGCACTGCAGCTATTTGATTAAAAGCTGATGAAAATATAATGAGAATTCTTTGCTGTTAAGTGAATTAAGCAACAACAGAACTACCTCAGCAGGAAGCTATTTCACTGTAATTTCAACCTCTACTTGTCTCACCACCAGCTCAGGTCAAGCTCTACATAAAAATCAGAACTCTCCCAAGACTTTACATACAGAAATCAGTGGGATGTTTATTTTCACTCCATTCAGTCAGTAAGGGCCTAATCCTAGCAAAATTAATAAGCAAAAGATGAAGAAATCCATAAATACAACAAGAAAACATCACGATAGAAAAGTAGCACAACTATTTTTGTCAACCTGAAGGAGAACTAAGAGACAATACTTTCATGTAGACCTGAAACCTAAAATTATCTAAAGACAGTGATGAAGAAGCAACTCCAACAACCTCAGTAAGAGAGCACATCAACTTCACAGACCTACTCAGAATTACAGAAATACGGTTTAAAAGCATAATTCAGAGAATTAAGAATCACAGAATTAAAGTAATTTAGATAATCAAGAAAATCATAAATGTAGCACACAAGACAAATTAAGAAATGGTAATGTTACTTCTATAATTCACTGGTACTAAAAAGTAATGTTGGTTAAAGAAAGCAAACAAATGTCTTTTCATCTTTTGAAAAAAATAGGAATTTAAGGAAGAGAAATGAAGCATCATCTAAAATTATGACAAGAACGAAGTACGTAAAGGGAGATATCTGAGGCAAGTAACAGTTTGTGAAGACAATATTCTCTCCCTCAAAGTCTGGCGGCATATCAGACCCTACAGTATAGAACTGAACTACTAACTCCTCTGAAATGCAAAAAACTGAGAATTAGGAAGTTCAAACCTAACAATAAAACAATCAAGCTTGGTGAGCTGTTCTATGCCTATTCTTGAAAACAGAGTTTATATGATAAGGTCATTGAAAGCAGTTTGTCAGTATTATGTACAAGAAATCCTTGCACAAAGCTGGCAAGTAAATTTGGAATTGGTACTAAGTCCTGAACATTGTAAATAAACTGATGTGTTAAATTTCATTCTGTTATAAAGATAGCAGTTGCAAACTTAATGCAAAACAATATTATAGTTAATTATCATGGCTGAATATAATTTATAGAAATGTTAGATAAGTGGTTTTATGGCATCTAATTAAGAAGAAAATAGATAAGTATTAGACAAAAAATGAGCAGGAAAATATTCATAGAATCATAGGATGGTTTAGGTTGGAAGGGACCTTAGAAATCATCTTGTTCCAACCCTCCTCCTATGGGCAAAGACACCTCCCAGTAGACCAGGATGCCCAAAGAACATTATTATTCAATAATGTTCTTTGGGAAAAAAAAAGTCATGTAATGGTTTGCAGAACACTTTAAGCTTCTAGCACTGCTTAGAAACAGAGCTTTACGTTGCAACTGTACTGGTCAGTGAAATTTTAAATCAGGAACTTGGTGATCCTGCACCCACCTATACCTTTTTTAATTCTTAGAATCTGACTTTTTACTTACTGATAAAGACAGCTCCAAGGAGACAAAAGCAGTGACACGTGAATACATGAAAGGTGAATCAAAGTAACTTACCTGAAATCATACAGAGGAGAAAAAATAGAAAAGTATGTGTGTTGACTAATACTGCAGTTTAGCAACTAAAACTTAAGACCATCTTTATGATTACTTTAATTATTCGGGTTCTTGTGTTTACGCTACCAAAGTAGTAGCTTTTCAGACAATCAGAGAGAATCTGAGCTCACGCTCTGAAAACCAAGACAAGATGGCACAAGCTGAGGAACGATAAAAGGGATATTTTAAAATGATTTAATGTAGACTATACTTCAGAAACAAGTCGTTAAGAGGGGCAGTGTGTATAAACCTGACTATGGTATAAAAACTAATTTGTCAGGGACAGTGCTTTTTCTATGCAGTATTTCTCCCTTTATCACCCTATAGGAAAGCTTCATAAATTTAATATAGCAAGGCAGTAAAGAAAAATTCTAAATTTTTATAAATTTAGTGTTTTACAAAGTTTATTATACTACCAGCTCTATTGCGTAACAAAGTTGACAGATGGAATCATGTCACTTTACGATCTCAGTATGCTGTTATATTCCTGATATAAAGCGTATCAGTAATCAAATCATTATTTTTTGCTACTCCAATTAAGATAAGACACAAAAGGAGCTTAAAATAAAATCTATTCTTTAAGATAAGTCAGTCTCTTTTAACTATTGATGGTCAAAGCTGAACGTGGCTCAACGTGCCATAAAGTATAGAAAAGCTTCCTGTCTGCCTAAGTTAACTGCAAGTTTCATAGGTTTCATCCTAGCAATTTATTAGAAAAGTAGTAAATAAAGAAGAGCAGTAGAAACCAGACAAGGATGTCTTTACCTTCCCAGTAGGCAGAGTTTCTCCCTGTGAGCTCTGATGAACGTTTGTTAATTTGTGAGCATGGAGGAGCAAGGATGAGAATTCCTTCAAAGACAGTAGTATTACCATATAATAGCAATTTCAGGAGTATTCAATTAATGCTAACTTCCCAAGAAGCTGATAGAGAACTTAAACTGAAGGAGTGAAGAAATACAGGAAAAAGCACTATGTAAAGTTCAGAACATTCAGTGAGAGTCAGACAGGTACGATGGTAAATGGCAGAAAAATAAACTGTCATCCTTTCTATCTAAAATGCTCAAGAGGAAGAGGTTACAGATCTCAAATGTTTGTGTAAACAAAAAAACAAGCTTGCTTTTCCTGTTGAAAGGGAGCATGTTTCTACAAAAAGACAAAACCCATTTATCACTGAGCAGTGGAAACTGTGTGGTATTAAACATTTTGCAGTACATTCAATGCAGCTAGGAGCCTGATAAGAGAATTTTGAAATTTCATTGCTCAAAACAAAGGTGCTGGAACTTCACAAAACACCGAAAGTTCCATAACAGAAACTACTTGCAATTCAAGACTTCAGACTCTGGTGCAGTGTCATACAGTACAAATATCCATAGTTATAGATTCAGTGGAGGAAGTGATATTGCCCCTCAAACTAAAACTGAAAGTATTAACTCACCACTTGTCCATTCTGAGGATTTTTATGAGCATACGGGGGTCCACGGATGTGATTCCACATCTGACCAGATGTCATAGCAAATACAACACACTAGAAAAACAGAAAAACAATACACTCATTTATTTACCCAGAGGAATTGTATAGAAAAGTATTCTGCTGGTGATGTTTGTTTTAGGTACATAATTGTTTACCTAAGCAGATAGAGTATCTACTTCTATTTGATGTTTAGAATAGGGTTTTCAGATGTGTTACTCCCATAAAATTCTTAATGACTTCTGTTAGAAAATGAGTTAGCTGAAGACAAATTTTCAGAATCTCACTTGAAATAATCCTCTCTTTATGTGCACTTGGAATTGTCACATTTACACATCTATATGGCAGAAAGCACTCATGACAGCAGAAGGTATTCATTCCAAATATTCTGAAAACTACCACTCGATCCACTTGATTTCTGCAACCTTTCATGAAGATATTTCTGCCTCTAATCCAAATTTTTAGCTTAATGGTTTGCTTTAAGGTATATGAAATGCTACAAAAAAGCCACTAGAAAAAACAATCCAATTATCCAAAGGTCTGTCCCACTTACGAAATTCTTATTGTGTGTCCTAGGTGACTGTGATTCATTTTAGCCATGACAAAGTACAATGGTTGAGTTTATAGAAAAGTGAAATGCCCAATGGAAAGATGTGTGGAGCTAGGTTAGGAATCTATGAAAACTGCAAAAATGGACAATGCTTCTTGTAGAAGGTCATACTGCAGAATCTACATCGACAAAAATCATAGTTACAGCTGTAGACACTACAACTGTCTTAAAGAGGAAAATATAAAATCTTCTGATTGTCAAACAGGAAAAACTAAATGTCTTCTGATTTATTAGGATAAATAATCCTTAAAAATATAAATGAAGTCCAGCTTCTATATGTATGCTCATTTTCACTATAAATGTATATTCCCTCTAACATAGTATAGTCATAGCAATAAAAGATGAATCACAAATGTAAAAATGGTTAAGAAAAAATTAATCTCTCTCTTTTTTTTTTTTTTAAAAAACCAGGATGGTTAGCTAAAACAGAGAAGATAAAACGAAAAAAGGAAGGGAGGAGTTCCTCAGCTTTTCTTGAAAAAATATTTAGTAATGTATTTGGGAAATAAATTTAAGCTAGTATAGTTTTGTAATAGCCCCGTAAATCCAACATGGACACCTCTAGTAATATACTTTGAACCGACGTCAAACACCTTAGGACTGAATCTTGGCAGGTTTTTATAGAAACTTGTCTGGCTTTCTTGGGCTTTTTACTTGTTCAGCTGAAACAGACCAGACAACTATGCCTACTTTACATTATCTTTGTGGATTTTTGTAGGGCATAACCATTTTTTTTGTTTTCCTACTCTATTTAGGATGAATTAGGTTTGACCAACATAATGATGTAGTGTACTCATGAGATGATAGCAAAGATATCAAAAGCAGTAACAAAAGACACAGTGTACCCATATGGAATGATAAGAGAGGGGGCACACAACAACACTGGAGATCACAAGCCTATAAATATTGCATCAGTAGTGAAACAGACAAGGGAAGCTGGTCAAAATCACTTGTAGAGGTAACAAAGAGAGAAGACAAGCATCCATTTATTCAGTAAATTTTGATGTAAGGTGTAGTTGCAGATCAGTGAATAAAGGACCAAGTGTAAAAGTATCCCCAGGTGGATCCTAGAGCAAAGTGGACGGAAGTGACCTCCTCTCAACAAAGAACTTAGAACACTGAGAAACCACCATAGCACTCTCTTTCTCCAGACCAAAGCCAATCATCTTTCTTTTCCAGAGACTACAGGAAGGTTGTCTCTGACATGACATTCAAAAAAAAAAGGGAAAGATAATAGGAAGTATATGAATAATAATTTCAATAGTGTTGTTACTATTTACACTTTTTTACTAACAGAAAAAAAATAGCAAAAACATTTTTTCCCCCTGTAATAATCACATCTGGTTTAATAATAATTCTTAAATCACACTGTTAGATTTCAACTACACAAAGAACAGTCTCTTGGCTCTAAATGTAAGGTCTGATTCATTTTATACATAACAGGATTTGGAGTGTAACAGTATTGTAATTAACATGGCAAATAAAAGCACATTGGTAGTGATTATTAGCAAATGAGTTATGTTTTAATTATTAATATGCAATAAAGGGAGGAGACTACATGCTTTGATTACTGGCAAAGAGAAACACAGCTATTTCTATAACTTGCAGGTTACTTCAGCTGAGAAATTTATACTGTAATTTTGGTGATGAATCACAGTAGATAGCTTATGTTAAGATACAGAAGTGTAGAAACTAAAGATGAGGGTAACAAAGGTCAGGTGAGAGATAAGTCAAAAGTTAGACAGCTGGAAAATAAAACATCAAAAGAGAACAGCTTTGTGTACTGCACAGACACTGGCACTCTGAAAGTCAGTTTTCTATGAGATGGTCATTTTACTCATTCTTAAATTGACGTATTTAATTCACATTCTCTAAAGCCAAATCTGTTTCCATATGTAAATGTGAAAAAAGAAACTCAGTTTATATTAATGATATACTTCATTAATAATTCTCTTGAATTACTGAAGTTCTCTAATGCTTGCGAGTATGAATAAGCTGCCTCACAACATGGTAACATCTAACAAAAAATAGCTAGGAGACAACAGTAGGAAGAAACTCAATCTATTTTAAGCACCCCAAGAAAACAGTATTTCAATCATATCCATTAAACAAACTACCTGTATGCTACAGGTAGTACTGGACACTCAGGCTTATTTTGCTTCATTTTGTATTCTCCTATTGTTGCCACTGTACTGTTCCACTGTATTCATTATCAGAATCTATAGACTTCTAGTGGTTGTAAAATTTACTTGGAAAAATACCCCATTATTCATAGAACTGATGCAGGCATCAAAGATACACTGATATCCCATGCTTATCATTCCAAATCCTGTAGTTTCCATACAAACCCACGCTTTGGGATCCAAAATTTCCATAACTCCCATCATTATGAGCTGATGTTTTTCAGGATAAAACTTCTACAAATTTACTTCTACAAACAAGCAACTTGAAACATGTGATTAATGACTTCATATTCACATGGTATTGATTACAACGAAACAACTTATATGCAGATAAATGGTCCCTTTCCAGTTTTCTTGCAATTTGTCAAAGGCAGAAAGAATTAAAAGTGGAGAAAGAAGATTCAAGCTGATTAAAGCTGAGGCATTTTCCTTTAAGCACTTCAAAGGATTTACAACTCCACTTACACAGGCAGAGAAGAGCCCCTATGTTAGCAGTTTTGCAGAGAAAAGTAGCTCTCATCCCTTACCAAGGACAGCCTTTTCATACAGCTACCCCCTTTTTTCTCCTCATCAGACTCTCAGAACACTTCACCTGCTGCATGCCACCTCAAATGTCAGGGGAGGTCAGGGTTTAGTTATTTTAGGAACTTCCAGATTATAGGTAGCTTATCGTGTGTCCAAATAATAAAAACAGCATGAATCTATACAATTAGCTCAAGCAGTACAGAGAAGGAAGGACCTTTTCTGCAACACGTTATGGTCCCAGGACCAAATATCCACAGGATTGCTCCAGTGGTAATGAAGCTCACCTCAATTGCCAGTTCTAACCACACCACGTGTGTAGACATCTGTCTGCTCAAGAGCCTAGTGAACAAATTGCAGGTTGGGGGCCTTTCTGAATGGCTTCACAGTGAAGAACTTCAGCCTTAGTTCTGCTAGGAGGCAAACGGCTCTGAACTCACCAGTGGAGCACTAGTGTGGTACCATAAGTTTCCCAAGAACAAACACAAAGTAAATAAGCACCAAGAGCTCCTTCAGAAAGCGCTAGTATGATGCAACCTTACAGATACATGGAGAGAATCTCTGTACTGTTCTCGATCTTGCAAACTCTGTTAAATTGTTTAGGTTTAACATGTTACTTCCTCCGAGGTGCAAGCTTTGTTTAACACTATCTGCCAGTTCATTAAATTAAACTACTAGAGGCTTAAAATGCCACTTGGTATGCATTTTGAAATAAAACTTCCTCCTAGCAAATACTACACAAAGCAGCTCATTAGATTTCTGTCTACAGGTTTAGACTCCAAAACACAGAAATTATATTGTGACACAATAACTCAAGATGTATTTACAAATGTAGTTAAACTGAAGCCTAATTGCAAAAACAAGGAGACACGGACAGTTCTGTACTTTGTTTCTATATTACTCTGTACTTAATTTCTATGTTACTCTGTATTTGTAAATTTTAGCCAACTCACACTGTTCTAAAGCAATTTAAACCCTTAAACCCAGTTTAGATTTGCTTTTGCACTCAATAAAGGCTGCAAGATTTGTACTCATTTCTAAACAGCAATCCATCATCTATTAGAATCTTCAATAAGGCACAGACATTTCAAGGACAAGGACTATAGTACACAGAAATGCCTACTCCTTGTTTGTTTCTTTACATCTCATATGCATCCATAAAACCTCTAACTATGGGGGAAAAAAAGAAATGCATTAATAACTGGCATTAATTACTATTCTTTGGAGCTCCCATGTAGAGGAGCCTGCTTTTTCAATATATGTTGGAATAAAGCACATATCTTGTTTATCCTCATTCCCAGAAGGGGGTAAAGAACCCTCTAGTAGCCCATGACATCCTTTAAGTTCCTTTGGAGCAGTAACTGATAATGAATGTCCTGTATGGCATGGGAACTGTGTATTGGCACAGAACATATCTCTCACAAACATCAAGCATTACATCAACAGTAAATACATGCTTTGTCTCCTCGTTCAAGTGCCTTGACATTCTCTGCCCAGAAGAGTCAGCTCCCAGGCAGCTCCCTTGGAATCTAAGAACTGGCCTCACTGATTTCACAGGTATACAGGCAAAACTGAAATATACACTGAAAATGAAACTAAAAATTACATGCAGCTTGGCAAAAAAAAAACTGTTTTGAAAAGCCCCCCAGTTGTCTACACTTTAGCCAACTGAACAAATACTTTCTCAGCACTAGAACTGTTGTCTGAAGCATAGCAATTCCTTATCTAAAGTGTTAGAAATTTGCTCAACCTACACCATCTGACCTTTTACTCTCTGCTTAAGAAATGAAGAGTCTTGACAACAATCAGAATTGGTTTTCCTTATCAGTATAAAAAGACAGGACTCTGCAAATATCTAAGGACCAAAGTCTAAATCCCTCCCATCTTTGTACTAGTTAGAGAGAAAAGTATCCACAGATTAACAGTAAGAATTGAATTAAAGTCTCAATTCATCTAGGTGATAAATTTTGGATATGATTTCAAAAGATATCTTTTTTAATAAACACTAAGTACTCAACCACCACCATTTGCAATTCTGGAAGTCTTCTGAGTAATGTTGCAAGTAAAAATGCCTAAGGCATACAAGGTACTACTGAGTCTGCAGTGCTTCCACGAGAGGATGAAACAGCTAATTGCACTGCTACTGCTCTATCTAATATTGAGAACAAAAATAATTTGAGTCTTGTGTTAGCTGGTGCTGGAATCAACACATGAGATGAAACTTCTCTTGACTCTGAGCCTATCAAAACCAGTAGATAAGTCATCAAAAATGGCATTCCAAAATTTATTCTTAAAACACTGCTGGAAATAATATTTAAGAGATAACTTTTTGCTGCTGATGGTCATAACAAATACAAATCTAGTCAAGACTTCTGATAACCTTTTTTTCCTCCCGGTAGTAAAAGCAGTAGAGGTGCTTTATGGAGTGAATTTTTTCCTTTTTATAAGAATAGAGATGCGCTGTCCATTTTTCATTTTAAAAAAAGTATCCTACCTTTAGGAGCTTAAAAGCCCTTCAAAACAAACCAAAAGGCTCCTCAAAACAACAACAAAAAATACTCAAATAATTTTAGTAAGTAAGTTTTAGTGGTAGAAAAAAGCACCAATATAAGACAACCATAAGTACACCATATCTTAGAATGAATATATTCATGACTGTCCATTTCCACTTCCATGGATCCTGACACATTAAGGAGCATGTCTCTGAACATTAAACTCAGATTTTAACTCTTCTGTCAGTCATAATGATGATAGAAATTAAATTAATAATGAGTACTTGTTGATAAACCGTAACTGCCATCTGTTGTCCTGACACGTGAAACTGAGATAGTTGCCTATGCAGCACAGACCATGTTTTTCATGAGTCTTCTCAGTTACTAGAAAGCTATGATATAAATAAACATACTGCAATACGCTGCAATGTGCTAACAATTTACTATCTATGGCCTTGATGATTAATTGACTAATATTTTAAACAGTCTATTGGCTAGTTTTAAAATTTCCCCGGAGTTAATCCCATAAAATGTTCTCATTCAAGTTAACAATGGATTATTGTCTTAGTTTCTAACAGAAGTTACGTTTCTCATAGTGTCTAGTATGAAGCTATGTTTTAGCCTCAGAAGAGAAACAAAACTGGTAACATCCTGGCAGTGTTGAACAGAGCTGAGGACATACTCAGTTCCGCATTCCTCTGCCAGTGAAACAGTTAGGAGGGGGCATAAGGAGCTGGGAACTGGGAGGGGACAGGACCAGGGCAGCTGACCCGAATGGACCAAAGAGCTATTCCATACCATACTACATCATGTGATTGGTTTTTTGGGATTTCCTGTTCCTTTTGTTACAGAAGGAGTTAGCTGGGAGGAAGGGTCGCTGCTGGCTGTGAGCCCTTGCTCTGTGTATCTTCTTTATATATATATATATATGTGTACTGTTATTTCTTTTGCTTTCTTCACTATCTTAGTAAATAGTGTTTATCTCAACCCAGGAGTTTTACTGCATATTTCTCTACTTCTCTCCCCCGTCCCATTTAGGGAGGGGGGAAGGTGAGTGAATAACTGTGTGGAACTTAGCTATCTGCTGAGTCAAACAACGACAATTATTAAGGTCTGTGAAACCAGTTTACAAGAATTCCATCTTTCTCTCTGTTTTCTAGTTCTTGTTTCACTTTCTTACAAACGTACAAAAGCTTAGTTACTTTTCTTAACCTTTCATTACTCTAAAGCAATACAGTCTGACATAAAAATCCACGCTGATCCTATCATAACATTATTGTCTTTACAAAGAAAAAGTTGGATGTTAACAAAAAAACCTAAAACTTAGAAATATTTTTCTGCTGAAGTTCAAACAAAAAACTAACAATTGAATAATATGCTAATTTTCAGTGAACAACTCCTAGTAAATGATATTTACTGATGACAAGAGTTAGCTCCAAAATTTAGGTTATGAGTCTTCATCTAATAGTACCACTCTGATCGATTGACTGTTTTCAATTTACTGCACAAGTAACAAAGTACACTAAAATAGGGAACTGATGCAAAGCACGTTAGTATGAAAAACGTGCATACCAGAGCTGCCATGGCCCAGCCAGTTTTGTTGTAGATGAATTCTAAATTATTTCTTCTCAGATATAACAAGCCACCGACAAGAGATACCAGAAGAGCCAGAGCAATTGTACCAGAATAGTTAGGAGGCCTAAACACTCTAATCTGAAAAAGATAAACACATACATACAGATCACAAATAAATTCATATATAGAGATCACTTTCCATATAAACAAACAAGGAGCATCTGAAATCTGGTTTTAATGAAGTCTAATCACTGAACGTATCCATAAAGAAGAAAAAATAGTATTTGTTTAGATAACAGGAAGAAAGTTTTAAGCACTGTTTTAAACTGATAATCTGCTACTAATCTGAAAACTTAAATACAGAATACTGCCGTTATTATCTCTCCTTTAATAAAATTAAACTGATATATATGCACATTTTGTTATATACCATATACTGTTATAAATTATATTTTAAACGGATATGTATTTGCCTGAAATAGGAGGATCTGCTTGTTTTGTATACAGCACTGAAAGCACATATTACTTATTAACAACTAATTACCACAATATCACTTCTTTCCATCTAGAAAAGACTACATATAATTTAATAAAGCAAGAATATAATCTGCCAACTGTACAAGTTGTAAGAAGCTACCAAGCTATCATGACTATTTCTTTTTTACTTTTTTTTTCTAAAATGCATTCAAGAGTCATTTTTGAGGGAAAACAGGTATTAAGGAGAGATGGCATTTGTCATCTGCCTGTCTCAAACCACAAACGTACATTTGGCTCTAACTTTTAAAATTGCTGAAAGACTTACATGAACATCTGTTCTGTCAGCTATCCATTTAGCTAGCTGTTCAGCTGCAAATCCGATTCTCTGCAGATCAAATGTGTCAGCTCTCTTGGGTTTACCTTTTGGAGGAAAATGCATGAAAGTCGGAGCAGAGTTCATATTCAGCTACAAAACCAGGAAAAAAAGCAAAAAATTAGTAATTTCATACTTAAAAATGTTTATCTTTTACATACCAGACAACATGAGCATAATTAGTATGAAAAACATTATTTGCCATCCCAAACTGTAAGTTACTTTTTTCTTAATACATCTTCATGTACAGTCCTGTAAAAAGAGTGCTCAGAACATTCCTTCCTATTTTCTTCTGGTAGACTCTTTGGGATGTTTAGTTATTCAGACTATTTCACCTGCAAGCTTTTCTGAGTACCTTATGCTTTATAGTTTCCACACACTGTAAGAACTTTCCTGTAACTAGTAAAACAGAGCCCACTTCCCTCCAATCTATTGAAGTATATTAGGTTGAAATTAAAAGGAAAAAAGTTTAAATAGATTGATGTTGTTTCCCTTCCTTAGCTACCACTAGTCCAAAGTTACCTAGACTAAACTATTTATCTACACTTCACTAGTTTGAATACAGACTATCCACTAATGACTAGTCCTGTTTGAATCCTAAAAGGCCTAGATAATTAGCTTAGACTACAACTTTCTCAGGGAATCATATAAATGTTAATTCATATGTTGATATCACTGGAACTACTCACATTGTAACAATTTTGGAAGTTTGTTTAAGTACAACTCAACAGGTTTCAGATCTCTTATAATTAAAAGAAAAAAAAAGACAGAGTATGCCTTACTAAGTCCTGCAGCTATACATTGTACAGGGGAAAAAAACTCAAAGACGAAAAACAAGTAGTTTTATATTCACCACTTTATGTTTACATTTTGACTTCAGCTTTGCTAGGTGCTATAGGACATTAGAATTTTACTATATGAAATTTCTCCATATTCAGTCCAACTCAGAAATAGAGCACTAGAAACACTTGAAAAATATTAAAATTAATGTAAACAGAAAGTACTTAAGGATGATGCAATATGGAGATCTTTGAATAACAAATGAAGAGTAATCTTGTTAGTTGCATTCCAGAAAAATGAGTTCTACCACATAACCAAAACATTATCTAATCAAGTACAGAATTGAATTTATCATTAGAAATTATCAGCTATTAAAATATTACACATCTAAGCAAGAAACAGTTCACTTAATTTATAAATAAAAATATTCTGAGAAAGGCTAAGACAACTGTGATTCTGTGAAAGAGTTTAACACAGTATTTTTTAAGATTTAGAAGCCTGAGATACAGAAACCTTCCAACATCATTGTACAGAGCCTGGGAAAAGTTGGTTTGCAGTTGCTTTGTCATTTCTCTTCAAATAGAATAAAAGCCAAAAGTCAAAAGTTTTATTTTTTTTCATTCCCCCTCTCTTTTTGCTCTGACATCTGCATTACAGTGTAGCATTGCACACATACGCACAAGGTCAGAATTACTCCAAAATTCATGTTAGAAGTCACCAGTCATTTGTCTCCTTTATGCTTAACACTGTAATTCTCACAAACAGCCAAAAAACATACACATTTTATTTAATTTGGTATAATTTTTATGTGACTTTAAACGCATACCATCTGAAATAAACTTCATCTGCTCCCTTTGACACAAAGAAAAAGTTGGTCTGGACCATTCTAATATGCATTGATGGCTTAAGGCAAGAACAACTTATTTCATATTACTGTAGCCATAAAGGATGTAACATGAATTTTTTAAAGGTTATTTGAAAATTTAAAAGCAAAATCTTAACCATTAATAAGCATACGTTACACAACATATTCTAAGATTTCTACTGGAAGCAAAAATACTTATGAAAATATAGTAATTAAATTTTCAAAAATATTAAATATTTGGAAATTAAATATTAGAGATTTTCCTTGAAAGCTTTAATCTCACATTGCATCAAAAGGTGGATAAAAACAGAGCTTCAAAACTTGTTACTTTTCTTAATCTCCATTTTTAGCTTTAATCAACAGATAAATATCAAACTGAGAACAGCACAGCAGTATTTAGCATCATTTTCCAGGGATGTGTTTTGTCTTGACTACTCAGTTTGAGGGAGGTTTAGACTATTCTCCAGTAACTGATTCCTCAACTCTTCATAATCAATATATAAAACCAAAAGCGTATTTTTCCTGAAGAATTTCCAGACAAAGAGCACAAACACTGAAGAATATTTTCTTACATAAAGACAACTAACTGTCTTTTAAGACTTGCTGTTTTTTTTTTTCCCTGAAGATAAAGGAAATCTTTAAATGCAAATATTATTTGCACTGCATTTAGTTCCAGAAAACAACATTAAAAACGGACTGACAAAATTTTGCATACATATCAGGTAATCCATAAACATACGTCATGAACTACACTTAGCAAATACCAGAAGTAGCTACTTGCATAATCAGTCCTTGTTAAAATCATTGAAATTTCAGTGTCTAGTATTTGTAACCAGAAAGAATTTATACATGAAACACAAAGGTACGTATCTACAGAAAGAATTGTTTTCTGCTGTCATTTAGCAAATAAGATTACAAATGTTTTACAATATCCAGCATTTACCTGTTGAAAAACATCTGCCCCTTCATCATAATCCACTATTGTGAAAAACAGCTTGTTTGAAAAAGCAGATGAATAGCGCCATGAATTAGCCAGCACTTGATATTCTTCGTTAGCTTGCCTAAAAGAAACAAACATACATCCGTGTGGCATTCACTGGCAACAGAGATGCCCCAGCCAGCTGTAGCAGTTAGATGAATTACTCTTGCAATATCATTCTTAAAATCCATATTTAAAAATTTTTAAACAGTTTCAGCTTGTTATGCAAATCTGCTTCACACTTGCCTGCTCCAAAATTACAAACGTGTTAAGACAAACTAAAAGCAGAGACATTTCACAAGATGTTAAAAGAAGAGTAACCTTTTTCAATTTTAAAAGCCTCAGAAACAAAATTAAAAGCCTCAGGAGTGGCCTGAGTGGCAAGCATCACCAAAATTTGCAAACACATCTACACACGGAGATGCTTAGATGGCCCTAAAGTACATTATCAGGGCTTACTTGCTAAAGAGGATTTGGAGATTCTGAAACTAGCAGAAAAATCATGAAGACATGTGACTGTGGTATTCTTTCTAAAATAGCAAAGCCATAGAAAAAGATCTGCCCACACTATGCCAAAAATGCTGAATACTAGAAAAGTGACAGTAACTAAGTGAATGGGAGGTTTTTAAGTAGCATAAAAATGCTCAAGATTATTTCTACAAAATGTTTTATAAGTGATAAAGGGTAAATTTCCACAACATATAGGGTTACATAATCCTTTCTATCTTCATTACAAAATATTATTGTTACTACTCATGTTTGTAACAAAGACTTCTATTGGCTTTTCTCTTGGCTCTACATTTGGGATTATTCCTGTTTTGGTTTGCTTGCTTCATTTGTTTTAAACCTGGTCAGGTCTGCACCAAGTAGAAAGGAAAATAAAAACTGGAGATTCTTACGAACAGAGAAGAACCACAAAATGACAAACAGAACTATAAAACAAGTTCTTCCACAGCACAAATCCATATCAAGGAATAAGTCAATAAAACAAAAACAACCTAGAAGGATTCTTGCAATACTTTCAGCTTTACATAGGCTCCTTCACTATTTCCATTTTAGTGATTAATCATAGTAATTGTATCTACTGTAGATCCCAAACGAACACTCCAACATTTTGCAACTTATATTTGCATTTGGTTAGATGCAAAAGTAGCATAAATGTATTCTGCAGCTTTCTTCAAAACAGTATTTCCATAACAATGTTTTCCATGTCTACAACAGCGCAAATACTGTTTAATTAAAAGCTGTAGCGGCAAGAGAGAAACCCTGCACTAAACACATAAAAATATCGTATTTTGAGAGCAAAGAGGAAGAAGATAGGAATACGGGTGTTATAAGACACTACCTCCCTCCATTTCCTCAAAACCGAGACCAGCCTTAGGCATGAAATATATTACACACAACTCCAGCGGAAATGTCTTGTATCTAGGAACATATTGTATATAAGAAAAATCTATCATGAAAAAAGATCTCAAAAAACAAATCAGATAAAACATAACAAAACTCAACCGTCACCCTTATTGAAAGAGTAAAAACTACAACTTAAATCAATTATTCAACAGGTAAAATTTGCAATTACAATAATGGATATGCATTGGACTAGTTGCTTCTAGAACCAGATCCTAACATTAAGCAGACTAACATATTCACTGCCATCCTGAAGAGGGCAGTCAGACAACACCAAAGGAATGCTGTAAAATCAACTAGTATCTGTAGGGCACAGTTCTGTTAAAGCTGCTATATTAAAGCTGGACGATTTTCATTATAAGAACAAGATAAAATCACTTCATCTTGATGCTACCATTCTTCTTAGTCTACCTCTCACTTGTGATGAAACAGTATTTCTGGGAAATCAAGATACTCCAGTTATGCCCCTACAATTTGACAAAAGCCCTTGAACTCCACATATTTTTGCGTCTTTAAATTAAATTATTTTGAATTAATATAATAGGTAAAACACATGCTTCAGAAAGTAACGTTTTGGAAAGAAAAAAAAAAACCCTCTTCTTAAGTTTTCTATAGTATGAATGTTCTATAACAAAGTACCAGAGACAGGAAAGCATTCTTAGTACACATCAGCTCTTAGGGGGTGTGGAGGAGGGAGACTGCAACAAAGAGGGGTAGGAATACAAAGTTGCAGGGTTCCTACTGAAGAACATCCCACAGTTACTGTGTTAAATTACAAAAACTGTTAATTTACATCCACTACATCATTTCCAATCCATACACTGCTGATACAATAAATTGCATTAATAATATTCCTTTTTAAATACAGTATCTTGGCTGTATAAAGTTCAACCTCCAATTAACATCAACACCAATTCTGTCACCAGTTATCTACTTGTCTATCCCCACCATTAGTTAATATCAACTTTATCTTCTGTTTACATGAAGTAATGTCAATTGTATTAAATTATGATAATAATTATATAAAATATGCCGAAGACATACTTGATATGAACTCATCAGATAATGTTAGCACTGTTCTTGTTAATTTGACAGGATTTGATAGAGAAGATTCGAATGATATTGCTGCCAATAGTTGGTAATGGTGAGTCTGTTTGGTAATGGTGAGTAGCAACTTAGGAACTAACAACACGTAATGCTAACCAGCTTCTAGAAAACAGTTATCAGATCAAAATGAAATGCTACTACTAGGTTTTCCTGGAATATTCAACACACTGAAAAAGTAAGCTACCAAGGAAAAGCTCCACAAAATTCTTACGTTATACTCATTAAATATTCTTACATTACACTCATTAGATATTAAAAATTTTATTTAGAAAGATTAATTATGCATGTGCTTATGGCAGATAGTGACATTTGTACAGTTTGTACTATATTAAATTTGATTAATTTTATTCTATTTGTCCAACATTATATAATGGAAAACACAAAATGAATATTATAAAAGGAGTAAAATAGACTGTGGAATTATTTTCCAAAGAAAGCAGTAAAAATACTATTTTTGGCACACTATGAACTGTAAAAAAGACGTACAAATGTACAATTGGCAAAGAATGCACTACCAGGTGACCTACCAGTTCTTATCCATCTGCTTAAGTAAATTGATCTATACAGCAATTTAACTCCAAAACAACTTTTGTATTTTATTTGGAATGGTATTCCATAAAACATAGGAAGAGGCTAAATGCATATTTTAACTACTACTGCTAAGCATCAAAATAATAAATTCAGAATATTTATTTGCTTTTATGTTTTTATTGAGGGTGACTCCATGTCATGGTGGGAAGCATGGTGGGAAGAACCTACAAATGTGCTGTGTGGGGAATATACTTGATAGAAAATAAGACAGTATAGATAGCAGTTAAAAACTGCACTATTTATGCAATCTAAATATTACTAATAACAGAAAGCAAGTTAAGATTCATGCTATTATATTTACAGCGTCCCACTAGGTCCAATATTCTGTGAATAAAAGGATGCTTTGAGATTGCATTTTGCAGAAGCTGAGAAAAAAACAACAACTTGTGATTCCAAGAAGAAAAAGGATTGTCTCATGGTCCACACAAATAAGCACTATCCTGGAAAACAGGACTTGTCCATACTTCTAGTGACTTGACAAGGGGGAATGGCTATAAACTAAAAGAGGGGGATTTAGAGCAAATATTAGGAGGAATTTTTTTTTTCAGAGGGTGGTAACGAACTGGAACAGTTTGTCCAGAAAAGTTGTGAATGCTCCACCGCTGAAGGTGTCCAAGGCCAGGTTGGTTGGGTTCCTGGGCAGTCCGATTTAGCAGGTGGCAATCGTGCCCACGGCAGGGGGTTAGAACCATATGATCTTTGAGGTCCCTTCCAACCCAAGTCATTCTACAATTCTATCAAGATATTAAAGTCCACTGGAAAAACAAATGCACATGGAACTTTCAGTGGCTCTTTCCACACCTCCTGTTCCTTTTTTGAGCAACAGTTCAAAAGATAATCCTCTCTCAGTACAGTTAAGACACACAGCAATGATCTGCGCGCTATTCACTCTTGATCAGCCAGCAAAAAAACAGAGAGGCAGAAGGAGGGATTATGTCTTTTTCTCTCTAATAATATCTCCTCGACTGTCAGACTTTTAATTTTTTATTTTTTTTTCTGTTGCCTCGTTTGATCGACTACTTGAAAACAGTTCTCTGATACTTTGTTGAACAGGGAAACTAACATATTACTTTTCCAGCTGAAAAAAGCTCTTGGATGTCTCTTACTGATAGATAAGGTAAATGATGAAAATACACGGAATCTGTTGAATCTTTTCTTCTGTATATTGTCATTTCCTTCTGCACATTGTGAGTGAACAGCAGAAGGCAGCTACATTTAAGAAACACATTTATGAAACACATTAAGCTCAGCACCTAAATATACACAGATTGCATGTTGAATTATAACTTATCTTTATTATAAATCTGAAACAAATGCAAAAAAAAGCTATAAGCAATTGGATATTGTTCGGCAGCAGGCTTTCTGCAGTAGTTACAATGAAGAAAAATTTCACAAAATGTTTAGAAAATGCTTTAGAAAATGTTTCACACCTGCAAAATTGAGCTTTCTCCCTCATGACCATATAAACATGAATATTTATTATATAATTGTATATATTATGTAATAATCGATTTATATATCTTTACACTCACATATTTATAGATACATAAGCAACTTCATCTAATGGGAGTAATCAGTGCTCCTTTCAAAAAATGCAACTTCCAAAGCTTTTAAAAATACAATAGTCTGGTCAACACACTGAAAAAGTTACTGGCTACACAAGCTTCTCTCCATTAACAGACATTTCTGTCTCCTTCTTCATAAACACAGTCTTTGGAAAACCATCAGCGAAAATGTTTCATTAAGATGAACGCACCAAACCAATCTGTGTCTCAAAGATGACAAATTGGTTGTTGTCTTTTCAGAAATACTTTTAAGTTGATCTGATTTGTTATGGGCATAGAATAAATCAGACTTACAATCCCTAACTTTTAAAACTATATGTTTAAAATACTGAAAAGAGACATAGGAAAACATTAGAAGCAAATCAAGGATTAAATACAACAACATGACGTGCATCAGGTACAAAGGAGCTAAGCACTGGTCAAACAGGTAAGTTTCATAGAATTGACAAGCTAAGCAAGAATCAATTTTTTTTTTCCATTTGATCTTTCTCAAGCTGATGCAGAACATCATGTATTTATTTCTTGCAAGACTACAGAATTTCTCATTTCACTGGAACAAAAGATTTTAAGTAACTTTTGCTATAGAACACCTATAAAATACACATTATACTTTGATTTTAATGAAAAAAATAAGCTACTTGGACTGAAAGGTTAATTTTTACATACAAAAGTTTAATCCAAACATCTAAAGTCTCAAGGATTTCTTTGTAGCATTTTAAGAGTAAGTTGGTATTGTTTCTACGCACTCTCACAAACCTGTACCTTTATAAAGTTATTTAGGTGACTGATGTGACAATGCCCTCTCTGCTGCACACAGAGAAAACTTGTATTTTCTAAGACAGAAAGTGTCATTCATCCACATACAGGTTCTTACCATATGGATATAAAACAAACATTTTAAGATTTGGCTAAGATTGCTCAATCAAGTTTTACCTAAAATTTGCAACTTTTTCTGGTGTTTAAAAGGAAGGAAAAGAGATCTTTCTTCATACTTTCTAGACAATGTCCAAACTACACTATTCTTCAGCAATGTACAGACACAGTAGTCCTTAGTCTGGTAGAGAATCTGATTGCTGAACTGATTTTACATGTACTCTTACGCAGTGCCAAGGGTGATGCAAACTTTCTGTATGGAAGAAGCTACCTCTCCATTGTTGGTAGCACATTCATTCAAAACACTTGCAAGATAAGTCATATTGATTTCACTGTAAACCAAGGCTCATTCTGACATTAAACATTCTTAATACAGCCAAATGAAAAATCAGATATACAAAGGATACAGGTCATTTTAACGAGATATGACAGACGATCTCTTATGGCCTCAGATGTGCAAATCTGTAATGGCCTGCTCTGATAACTTCCAGTGCTCTTCTCTAGAAGCAGAGCACATCATCTACCATAGCTCCTCAACCTGTTATTTATCTTTTTTTCTTTTTTTTTCTTTTTTCTTTTTTTTTTTGTCTAATGCTCTGTTGAGGCAGATCTATGCAACCACAGCATACATTTCCATTCTGATAACAGTGTTTTTTAGAAACTGGACACTTAGATGAGATACTAAAATGTCAAGTCAAGCCAGACAGAAAATAACCTTTTTTAAGATAATCACATGGCACATAAACTAACTGCACTTAATTTTTAGGGGGAAAATGTACTAATTCTTGCAACAGTTATTCAAAGATTTCAGTTGTTACTTTCTGTTTTAAATACAATATTGATTTTTGTACACAATTGTTTCAAAAATATTTTGATGAGTAACAGTTAATTTAAACCTTGGAGAGAAGCACCCTCACAGAACATTACAGATCTACTTAAAAATCTATTTTTCCTTTAGGCAAACTGGCTACTGAATAGCTAACAATAAAGCAATGCATGCATTTCAGTTCTGTATATCCTTTCAGTGCTCCTGTACATTAATTAGTCATTGATTTGAACGTGTCGATTTTCCTGATAATGGTTTTATGTGCAGTATGATCAACTTCATTAAATACCTTTTATTCCACATGAAAGAGAGGATCTCAGCTTCATATTCATTTTAACAATCCCAATAGAAAGCAACATGTCGATTTTTTTCTTCCTGCTATATTTAAAGATTTTCATCTGCTTCTGTAAATAAATGCCTAGACTGGCATACTACAGAATAAAGCTTATAAGCAAAATTAACTTCCTTAAACAATATACAGTTGTAAGCAAGATTAACTTCCTTAATAACAGTCATATTTATGTTTTCAGATGCTGTACAAAAAATCTGTACATCACAACGGGAATAAATTTGCTACCACCATTATAATGACAAACACGCTGATCCCTTACAAAACTCAGCTTAGCACAACTCCTCTATTTTTATCTACCGGGTAAGAAAATAAGAAATGATTTCAAATAAAACTCCTAAAGTTGAACTCTAGCAACACATAGAAGAAATAGTAGCAATCAAGTGTAGGAAGTAGTGAAGAAGCATTTATTTCTCTTAGGAATGTTGGACAGCTTCTGTACACACCCCTTCCCCATCTGAGTTTGGAGTTGAAGGTGAACTCATGAGAATAAAATTTACACCAATAAAAAAAGATCTATGACAAAGTCTAAGGAAAAACACAGAACCACATGTTTACATCCTATGACTGTACTCAAATTGAAGTTGTTATTCTAAGTATCGCATTCCATCACCTAAGAAATCCAACAAGCTACAATATTTATCAAATTTGCATATTGTTTACAGTGCACCTGTTTAAAACCAATAAATATTTCTTCATATAAAACTTATCTATTCCATAGTTCTAAACAGTATCTAAGCACTCAGCAAAATGCTGCATAGAACACCCAGCACAATAATCCCACCTATTACAAAACAGTAATTTTTAATGCATGTTTTGGCTGAAAATGGTTTTATTAGCTCAGTTTGTGATTTAGTAAGGTAGTTAAATACATGACTAGCTTTCAGCTCATTGGCCGCATTCCCACATCTATCATTTGTCATTTTTGAATTAACTCTATTGAACTAGAAACTTGCAGAGAAGGATCTTAGACTTAGAAGAATATTGGTACTACTCCAATATGTATTCTAAAAGGATCTACCAGAACATATCAAAAAGCAGTACCAGACAGTATTCCACAATAAGTATGTCCTCATGGAAAAACATGCTTGCATGTAAGAACTGTTCAAATCTAAAATGACAGTGCAACTCACATCTGCACCAGAGCCCTCGATATCATTTAACTGAAGAAATTAGTGAAATGCCATATTATTAAATAACGATTATTCACTTTATCACAAAACATTTACAGCATAAAGTAGATTTCTTAAAAGTGTTTTTTCTTTGGTGGTGTACATTTCATTCAACTGTAATAACTGTAATAAAAAATGCTGAAAAAAAAGGAAACTTCTAAAATTCATCACCTAGATTAAAATCCAATTGAAAAAGATGCTGTAAAAAAACCATGAGGCTGTTAAACAGTAAACACCTGCCCTAAGCAAAGAACAATCCCACTCATATTGAACGCTGATTAAAATGTTCACTTGAAAACTGTGATAAGTTCACTAAGGTATAAATCACCTGCAAACAGAGCACTGCCGCTGTGGCTGGAGAGCAGTGAACATCACTATCACAGAGTAGTTACGAGGTGGAGCCTTCACAAATCTTCGAAATTTGTCTCCATTCATGCGGATGACTGAGCGTCTTGAGCTCCATTCCATTAGCTGTTCCACCTTCTCAGCCAGAAGATTCTGTAATTGAAGACAGAGATGAGGAATGTTTAAGCTTAAACTTCAGGCACTCTGTAGCTATATTCCGGTCTTGCAACCCTAGAGCTCCTACTGACTTAAGCTGGAAGTTATAGGGCAACTCTATAGCACAATTTAGCTTTGTATATATACAAGTAGATCCTAAGTACCTTAAAATAACTCAGTCTCGTCTTAAAGTGAAAGGATACATAAAATGAAATCAGAATACAGCTTGCTACCTATGGCATAGGTATCCCCATATCTCTTCCTTGCTTCTTAACCCAGTAGTATCTACAAGCCTTCCTTTTGTACTCAGCGACTAGCAGATTAGCAACTCTAAACACAGATTTATTTATTCCTTCTCCCAAAATAAGACAAGGATAAAGTTCCAAAGATGTTCTCAATGCTTCAGTTTCCAAATTAGTCTCCTTTCCTTTGGAAAGTACTGGGTCTACTAACTGGCCTGCTTCAGCTTTCAGAAGATGTTTTAGGTAAGACAAATATAATTTACACTACCAACATGTTTCCTTGAACATACCCAAAATAGTTCGTATCATTCACAAACCTTAAACAAACAAAACTTACATAAGTAATTTTTGTTTTACGCACTATATTTCCCTTTTTAAACGGAAAAGTAAGACGACTACTTTCCCCCACAAACCTTCCTAAGTTCCTTGCAAAAATATGAGTTTCTCTATTTCCTATGATTTCTTTCTCATTTCTAAGAGGTAACTCTAAACTAGAGTTCACATGGCTTATGGACTTCAAGTTGCTTTAAAAGAGTAAAATCTTTGATCTTTGTTCTGTTCTATAGGTCATAAATTAATTATCAAGAAAGGTTGAGAATGGCTGTATCAATACTGCAAATGTTTCCTTCCCATGTCCTCAAAGTTGTTATTGCTGCTTTGTGAGTTTTTTGATTGTTTTTAATAAATGATCATGTGTTAACGAAAATATTACTAATTACTCGTGTACAAAGAAATCTTATAAGATAGTAATTTCTCTGAAAAGAGATAAAAGTATTAGTTCTATTTACAAAAAGCCATTACCTGAACATAATTGAGAAGCCTTGTAAGCTAGCACAGTATGACTGACTCAATATTATGCTACACTGACTTGAAGTTGATATATATGTGATAGTTTAAAGAGGATTTGCTTCTTGGAATCACACAACTGATTTTCATCATTATGCAAAGTAGCCCAAATTCTATGGGAATAAATGTAAAATGTCCTTTTAAGGTCTGAGTAAATAAAGCACCAGAGAACTAAAAGTACTGAGGTTTTTCATTTTAGTCCACAAGATGCATTACTAGCAATTAAAGAAAAATCTTGTTGATTTCCTATTACATAGAGCTGTTATCTCCTGATGATTCTACAAGAAATCACATTAATACATATTTTTTCCGAAGTAGAAAATGCAAGCTAAAAAGTAATCTACATGATGGTTTACACAGATTTCTTTGATCCAGTGGATTTCAGAAAGATCCTTAATTTCCATGAGTACAATCCAAAATTACCATTTTCAAAATACAGGAAATTCATTCTTTTTGTAATACTTTCCAGCATGTTCACAATTTGTTGCAAATTTTTTCATGAATATAACTAAAGTTCACCTGATACAAAATTAACAGTATTGCAGAGTTGGACTATCACTGTGAACAAGCATATCCCTATTGTACTGCATTAAACTGTATTCATCTCTTACAGTTTATAGAAACAGGCCCAGGTAAGATGTCTTGTACAATACAACTACAGACCTTTCCCTGTACTTTTTATTTTATTGTTGTTTTTTTTTTGTTTTGTTTTGTTTTAACATCATGGAAGTAATTAAAAACAAAATGAGAAATATCAGGAGAATGAATCATGAATTTGAGAAAAGAAACAAGAACAAAAGCATCTGCTAAACTTCAAAGTACATTTTGTTTAAGTCACCTTTATACTGAAAGGATATTACTCTTGGGAGAGCATAATACAGGACAACCAGGATGATTCCATGACTACATGTTATACAGGAAGGCTTAAAAAGTTCAGCTTATTCTCAACAGAAAGCACTCCAGGGTGACCTAGCAAAAACATTGCAAAAGTTCTCGATTATAAGATGAGAAAAAAAAAAAAAAACTTTTGCAAAATATTAAAATGATGCAAAAAGTTAAAAACTAACATAAATCTGCATAGACTGTTCAGTTTAACCTACTAGTTACAAATGACTATGTCTTTTTCAGTATTTAGGACCCTTCACATTCCTGGTAACTTGGTACGACCAAACTTCCTAGATGGGTAAGCTAATGATTTTTAAGCAGACACTAAGTTAATTCTGTGAATAACTACTGTACCACAAATAAAAACCTTGTTAGTCCAGGAACACAATTCACAGCTACTGATCATCAAGACATGCATTAATACATTCATTCAGCCTGTCATCTTCAAATATTTGTGAGCTTTAGCTAAGACTATATGCTTAGCTAAGACAGTCTTTTAAACTAATTTCTGTTAGTATTTCCATCCTGAGTTTCAGAAATTCCTCTACACATCTCCCAAGACCTTTAATCAAGTTCAATTTGCTGCAGTACTCACCTCACAGCACTCAGCAGCCTGGCTGTATTTCCATTAGAGAATTATGAAGTAACTACTGGAAGCCATTCAACAACTGTTACATAATTCGTGTACCTCTCTCCTGCTACAGAGAATATCAACTTCTCAACTATTAACGGGTGCTTATTTTTAAGAACAAAAGTAACTTTTGATCATCTTCACTTCTTCAGCATCTGTGATAATCGGCATGAAACCTTAATAAACTTTCAGATTATTTAAAGAAATGGCATTTATGTACTAAAAACGAAGTCTCAATTGTACAAAAACTAGATAGAAGCCATTTCTCTTTTTTTTTCCCCCTCAAATGTCTTTTTTCTACTTTTTAAGGCAAATGTCCACAGATTCATTTAAAACATCAGTGAGGTCTCTTTTCTTGAGACTCCTGTTCAACAGCTACTCTCTGTCACTAATCCTGGAGATCAGCTGATCACTTCTTCCAACAGTGCTACATAGCCAACAAATCATCAACCTAGTTATGAATTATGTTTTATTGGATCTCTTTAAAATAGGAAAAATATTATTAAAAATATACTTTTACAGAGCAAGCCATTAGAACCTGGTAATCCAGGATCTGTTTGCTCATGTATTAAATGGTTCATTTTCATAACAGAGCATGGATCCCATGTACTTCATAAATGAGGAAATGTCACTCACAGAGAAGTGCAAATATCTTATCAGTATGATCCTTAAAAAAAAAGCCTCTTCAAAATTATTTCTCCTATAGCACTTACTGCATCCATAATAGAAAGACTGGAAGAAAATGAAAAACATTAAGCTGAATTTGATTTTTCTTTCGAATGCAGTATAGGCAGTCAGAAACTGACTTCAAGTCTGAAGATTAAAAAAACAGTCTGCATGCCTGGGTTTCCTCCTCCACAAACTGATGCTAGATTTCATTAAACCTGCCTGGTTGTAGGTTCAGTTTATATCTCTAGAGCAATTTCACAGAATCCCAAAACATCTGAGGTTGGCAAGGACCTCTGAGTCCATCTGGTCCAACCCCTGGCACAAGTAGGGACACCCAGAGCAGGGAGCCCAGGCCCACGTCCAGGCAGCTTTTGGATATCTCCAAGGAGGAGACTCCACAGCTTCTCTGGGCAGCCTGTACCAGTGCTCAGCCATCCATAGTAAAGAAGTGTTTCTTAATGTTTAGACAGAACCTCCCATTGCCTCTTGTCCTGTACCAGGTGGCACTGAAAAGAGCCAGTTTCTGTCTTCTTTACACCTTCCCTGCACGTATTTCTACACATTGATAAGATCCCTATGACCTTCCCCTCCAGGCTAAACAGTCCCAGCTCTACCAGCCCTTCCTCCAAACATTTTCAATTTCAGAATATTAAATGGAAAGCATGAGATTTAAGGTGTGCGTGTGAACAGTATTGAACAGTAGCCTCATCCTATTTTTGGTTCTTTGTGCATATGAAGCAAATTCAACTCTATGGAGAAAATAGCATTTACAGGAAAGGGAACTTGAATGAGTATAGACACTAACAATTTTGCCCTTTTGTTCAAAATGAATCCTGAGACTATTTGTTCTATGTTTCATGACAATTTAGAAATCTGCATTACTAGAAGGACCCTTCTGTTTCTAGCAACATGTGCACAATGTTGTTGCGTTTGCAGATCACCACTCCTCTTTTTCCCCACACACTTCCTGTACATTGCTGCGCATATTATTATGTATTATATGTATTGATGATAACTTCCTC
>WBMW01002515.1:0-10842 GCA_013396635.1 Penelope pileata | reverse complement strand
CCTTACGGCCCTTCTTGTAGATGCCTTTACTGAAGCCTAAATGGGCACNGAGCCCCCTTCCTGGGCTGGCAGGGGCAAGCGCTGGGTTTGACAAGAACTCACGGGGCTTCCTCGTCCCTTGTGACAGCCCCAGAGAAATATCAGCAGCACAGCTGCCAGGTGCGTTACACCCCTACCAGCGCGCAGCAAGCTTCTCTTCAGCCAGCACTGCCCAAACTCCGCTTTGAGACCCGCTCCCCTGGCACTGCCATCCAAACAATCACCTACCGCACTGAGCTGATACCAAGTCTCCCACTGTTCCTGGGAGACGCAGCTGTGGTACACCCAAAAGCTCCTTAGAGCAAAAGGAAAAACGACTTCTGTGTGGAACCACAGCTTTATTGTTCTTGCAGTGAAAGTCCAAACAAGCTTACAAAAACGCAGAAGGCAGTCAGTACAATGCAGTGTCTGACCTGGTGTCGTCTGCAAGCTTTGAGAGTTCACTGTGCACTGCCTGGTCCAGGTCACGGGTGAAAATGCAGAACAAAAGGAGTCCAAGGAGACACCCTTTGGGGAGACCCCTGCTGACTCCTCTCTGGGCTGAAAACCACCGACCCCTACGTTAATGAGCTTCCCATCCCAGGATGAAGGTTTCCTCCAATCCCCTTACACAGTGATTTCCTTAAAGGCATTTAGTTGTGACATCCAGGTGCGAGATGTCCACGGGATCCCTCCAGCTGCAGCCACCCTCACAGAAGTCCAACAGCTGCAGGAGGATTTCCCCTTGCAGCAGCCTGGCTGACACTTACGGTTTTACCCTTGAGTGTTTACTTGTATGCTTGTTGACCTTATGGTTTATCACAGCCTCTGTCATCCCACCCGGCGCAGAAATCAGGTGCACTGGTCAGGAGGGCTCAGGATCCCCGTGGAGAGCCTTTTTGCCAAAGATAAAGGGATAACCACCGGTCCTCCAGCGCAGTGATCATTTGGAATGGAGTGATGCACCATACCCAGCAGCTCTGCAATTTCACATCCAAGTTTTTTCCAGACTCAGGTGACTGACATTTGGTCCTGGAAGTTAACAATATTTAACTGATATTTTTGGTGGAATCTTTACTCCACACCAACTTCAAGCTGATCAAGATCTTCTGAGCCATCATCTGTGAAGTACACCTCTTGGTCACCAAGCACCCCACCCATTTCCTAGCTGGATTCCTGCTTTTGGTGTATTTAAAGAGCATCCAGCTGTCTGAGGTGCTCTTCCCATCGACTTTTAGATTTCATAACCTGCTGCTTCTGTTTGACCTGGCAGTATTTCTGGGTGTTTCATGTAGGCAAGTGTCCCAATAAGGGTCCTAGGCATGGCCAGGCTGGGCCACTCTCCGGCACAGGAGCCGCAGGAGGCTGTCGCGAAGGGCCTTGCTTTTCATGCTGTAGAGGATGGGGTTCAAAACAGGTGGCACAAAAAGGTAGACAGTGGCAATGACAGCATGGCTGATGGGTGCAGCGTGCCTCCCGTAGCGGTGTATAATGGACAGGCCAGCCAGAGGGATGTAGAAGATCAGCACAGCACAGAAGTGAGAGATGCAAGTGTTTAGGGCTTTGGCCTGCTCCCCTCTGGAGGTGATGTCCAGCACGGTCCTGATGATCATGGTGTAGGACAAGGCGATGAGCACAGAATCCAGGACCACGATCAGCACCAGCGTCAGGCCGTAGGTGCTGTTCAGGGTGGCACCCGTGCACGCCAGCCGGATGATATCCTGGTGCAGGCAGTAGGGGTGAGAAAGCAGGTGGGACTTGCAGAAAGACAGCCGTGTAAGGAGGCAGATTAATGGGGCAATCGCCAGAGCACATCGGCAGATGATCCCCAGTCCAATCTTTGCAACTCTGGCACCGGTGAGGAGGGAGGAGTACCGCAGCGGGCAGCAGATGGCCACGTAGCGATCGAAAGCCATGGCCAGGAGCACCGAGGACTCTATGAAGGAGAAGGTGTGGATGCAGAACATCTGGATGAGGCAGACGGGGAAGCTGATCTCCCTGGCCCCCAAGCAGAAGACACGCAGCGCGGTGGGCAGCGTGGACAGAGTCAGGCCCAGGTCTGTGGCAGCCAGCATGGAAAGGAAATAGTACATGGGCTGGTGGAGGCGGCGGTGTGCTCTCACAACCAGCAGGATGGAGCCATTGCCCAGCACTGCGACCAGGTACATCAGACCGAAAGGGAGGAACACCCAGTGGTGGGAACGAGCCATCCCGGGAAGGCCTGTCAGCAGGAAAGCCAGGGCCTGGCTGCCGTTCTGGGGGGACATGCTCGCCCCAAGCTGAGCTAAGGGCCCCGCTCTCAGGAGCAGCTCAGAGGTGACATGGGGTTACATTTTGCAATGTAAAACGAAGACAAACCACTGGCCAGACACAGTCCGGGGCTCATTGTGAAGATCTCAGTCCTGCTCCCCTCGAAGACACAGTAGAGCAGGGACTAGCACATTCAGAGCCGGCTCAGCCTCTGCTCCCGCTCCATTTCCACAGGTTCCACACCTGCACAGTGGGTAACAGCATCATTTATTGCACCAGGGCCACGTCCCTCCCAGGGCATTGCTGCAGCCCCTTCTCTCGCTCCCCATGGACATTGCTCTCCTGCCCTGGCACACAGACCCTGATCTCCATTTTCACTTGGTCCCCTCAGGCTCTCCACATGGGTTCTTCTCCCAGTTGCTGTTCCCAGCCCTCTGCCCGTCCTTCTTATGGTCACACCTGCCCAGCCAGCTCCCTCGGCTTCTTGCTGGATTTTCAGATTTCTTCCTTACACCCGGTGCAGGATGCCCTGCCCGCAGCAACCACTGCCCTCCACCCAGCTGCTGAGTGGTCACCGTGGCTGAGCTCTTGGCAGATGCAGCCTTGCTTGTCCTCCTGCCCTCCACCTGCATCTATCCTCATCCCACCTATAAACTGAAGAGAAAGGGGAAAAGGCTGCTGTTTTCTTGGTGTTGTGCCCATACAGCACCTGGCACGATGGCACTGGGCTCCTGTGTTCAAGCACCCAAGGCCAGGCTGGATGGGGCTCTGGGCACCTGGTCTGTGGGAGCTGCCCTGCCCGTGGAGGGCTTGGGCTGGGTGGGCTTTAAGGTCCCTTCCCACCCAAACCAGTCTGGGACTCTGTAATTCCTTCACGAGGATTCCTGGAAGCTACTGAAACAGAAACAGAAGCAATTACTGAAAGTTATCTGTCCTGACCCCCAAGGGAACACAGTCACTCCCATAAGTCTAACTTTGTGAACACAGTGGGAAATTTAGAATGTTATTATTTCCCTTTGCTTCAGAGATTATTTACTATTCTAGGCTTTGTTGTCATTGCTGTCGCTCCTAGTGACAACCCATTAAGCTGTGCCAAGTGATGGGGATTTCGGTTGGGGCGTTAGCAATACACACAGCAGCTCTAATTCTTAGTGGTAATGTTTTTACAGCAAACCCTTACAGGTGAGATTAAGCAATGTGCACTGAAACCCAGCTCTCATTTCTTCTGCAGAGCTGTCAGCCCAGATCTTCCCAGCCACAGCCCACAGATGCCTCAGGGATGCCCTGGGGAAATGCAGTGCTTTGCGAAGAACAACTCAGAAAAGCTTAAAGGACTTAACCTTTGAATACAGCGTATGCATGTTTTTGGGTTGCAGGTAAAACAAAGAGGTGTAAAACACTGCTCCAGCCTGTGCAAGCGGTTTGCTTGGCTTGCCTGCTGCTCTTGTCAGGGGTTGCAGCAGCTGATGGGGAAGAAGTTAAACTTTCCCAGCCCTCAGCACTCAAGGAATTCACACTCCATCTGTCTGTGCAAACAAGGAACATGGTATTGTTTAATTGGAGGGCATGTGGCTAAATTCATTAATGTGCCATGAAAAATGAAATTTGTCTATTTCCAACTGCTCCACTTCTCAGACAAAGCTCCAGACATCTGTGCCTCCACTCTTTACTTTGCCAGCTAAATAATTAGCTTGATAAGCTAAATTAGCAGACAGCTTTCCAGGGTGTTCTAATTATCTTCAACATGAAAATATAGATTTAGGTACTTGAATTTGCATGTTCAGACTTGAAAGTGTTCCCCATCTCCATCATCTGTAAATGTGCTTTGGACTGCCAGCAAAAATAAAAAGGTTATGTTGTTCTCTCAGTGCCTCATCAGCTGCTCTGGCCTCAGTGATATTCATAAAACCAGCAAAAGGGCTGCTTTCCTCCCTCCATAGCACCACAGCACAGCCCTCCATCACGGGGCTGAGGGCACCCCAGAGCCTGGGTGTCCCGTGCTGCCCCCTGTGCCCCCACGAAGCTGTTCAGCTTGATTGCTGCATGGTGAGGCTGAGGCAGGAATCTCCCTTGTCTGCTCCTCCCACCCTCCTTCTATTTTTGTCCTCCGTGAGACAGGAGTGCCGTGTGTCTGCACTCCATGAAGGATGGCTTCCACTGCGCAGCTGGGTGCTGTGCTGTGGGGGAGGCGTGGGCACTCTGGCTCCGGTGGATGCTCAGCTCTGGCCAGAAGGATGAGCATGGAGCTGTCTACAAAGTGAAATCCTTGCTCAGCCATGTCTTGCAGCACCATCTGCCAGGCTCGCTGTATGCAAGGACTCGAGGAGCTGTTTCACATGCTGCTTGTCCCATCTCCAAGTGCGCTGCTTCACAGGAGCAGACATCATCCCATCAGCAGATGGGGCGTAATCTGTGTTTTGTGAAAGATCTCATGAAAAAACACAGTTCTCAGAGCCTGACTTCAGAATCTTAAATCCTGTCTGAAATATGCAATCATAACACCAAGTATTGCTCTGTATAGAAATGTCCTCTCCCTCCTCCAGTGGATATTTTATATTCAGCACTTGCATCCCTGCAGTGTCCCTGTGGTACAGGGAGAGGCACAGCGACAAGGGGAGAACACAGAGAGGAGACAGTGTGGTGGGGAAGAGGTGATGAAAATATGTGTGGATGGATGGATGGGTGGGTGGGTGGATGGACGGATGGACGGATGGACTGACGGATGGATGGACTGATGGGCGGGGGGACGGATGGATGGATGGACGGACGGATGGGTGGATGGATGCACGGATGGACGGATGGGTGGACGGATGGGTGGACGGATGGGTGGGTAGATGGATGGACGCATGGATGCATGGATGCATGGATGAATGGGTGGATGGGTGGATGAACAGACAGGCAAACAGGCAGTCAAAGGGTGTGTTGGCGATAGCTGCCTGGTGATGGGTTTTCAGGGAACATTGACGAATGGATGGAGAGCATGGAACAGCTGCAGAAAAGCACAGTGATAGATAAGCAAGCTGACTGTGAAACAAAACAATCCCTTATTACAAAATCTGAATGGAAAATGACACTTGCAAAATTAAAACATCAGTGCTAAAGTGAGAGTGACATGGAAACACATGGCTGGCTCAGACTCCCTTACCTCTGTTTGGCTGAAGTCCTTGGGCAGAGGAAGCAGAGGGAGAGGAAATCACACTCCTGCTGAGTGTTACATATGCAGGAGGAGCTGTCTGTTTTTTTAGCACCCATGTGAAACCTCAGCAGCAGTGAGAGTCACCTGGGACTCTGGAAACACTGCTTAGATTTCATCACTGAATTCGGGGTAAAATATAGTGCATCTTTAGGGTTTTGCACCTCTAGAAAAGCACACACATACCTGCCAAGCCTTTTAGAGCAAAACTGGCGTCTCGCTCTTCTTCCTCCCTATGCTTGAGAGGATGCAAGCTCTTTTGTGGCAAAGCTTTGGGAAACGAAAGGAGGGAAAGGGATGGAGAAAGGGAGGTGCAGGACCTACATGCTCATCGTGTACCAGCATGGGTGGGGGCTGAGCATACATTTTGACCATGCAAAAGCACTCTTCTGTGGTGACATACAGATCCTTTTCAAATATCAGTAGGGGAAACTCAATAAGCGCTTTTAGAGATGCATACATTTTATTTTCTCCTTCTTATGGACAGGGTAACAAAAGTAAAGAGGCAAAACGGAACAAGCTAAGGCCAGGGCTAGTATTTATGGAGTACTTTGCAGGAACGCTGTCCAAAGATGCCAATGGAAAATGACCCAGCAGCGCTTTCAGTGCAGAGCATGCCTGGCAATGCCTGCATTTCGGATTTGTGCATCCCAGCCCACATATCTAAGTTCATTATCTGGGACATGGGGTCAAACATGAAAAATGGGCCAAGACAAGTTATCTGCCCTTCTCTCGCGCTGAAAGGGGTTCCTTCTCTCTAGTGTTGTCAAACACTGAAAACTTCATTTATGTAAAATAAGATATTGATAAAATAAACAGAAATATCCCAACAAAGCTGTTCCATAATGAAGCATTCCCCTCTGAGGGTGGAGGTTCTTCTCCGGAGGAAGGGAAGGGGCAAAGCAGGAGCATGAGCTCCCTGGGTGGGTGTTTGAGGCACGTGGGCAGCGCCGGCTGTGCCTGGGGAAAGTGGTACGAGCGCCAGGTGGGACAGGGCGAGCACATGTGCAAGTCCTTGGGATACAGAAGAGAAAGTCCTCCTTCATCATCTCAGAGGCTTTATCCTGCCACTTTTGCGCAGGGATGGAAAATGATTTTGTCTCTTGTTCTCCTACTGAAGCAAATTTGGGCTGCAAGGGCACTAAAAAGAGGTGGGAGGAGGAGAGGGGGCGGAAGGAAGGAAAGCTGAGTCAGAGCAGCTGGGATAAGTCACTCTGGGTTTCAAACCTTCATTTCTCCAAAGTTACCAAGGGGGACCAATCAAAAATCTCTTAATATGCGGATCATGTTTCTCCAGCTTTTTTCCAGCAGTGCTGCAGTCGCAACAACATCAGATTTTGCTGGCAATACAGAAAGAAGTCGTGGTCCTGCTCCCAGCTCCCTGCACCACCTGGCTCATGGAAAGCAGCCAGAGCTGGCCCGCTGCCCCCAGCCTCACCCATGGCACCTGCAGGGGCTCCACCAGTGACAGCCCTGCCCAATGGGCTGAAATTCTTTCTGTGAAAACGATCGCCCTTGGTTTACAGACGGATTATTCCTGCCCTAATATCTCTGTGCCAGAAAGTGCTGTACACAAAACTACCAGAAATGGTCACTGCAGGAGCACAGAGCCATTAGGGAGCTAACCTAGGGGTTAGGTAGGGTTAGGTAGTATTTCCACACTGTTTCTTAGATGGGGGGGGAAAAAAAACACTCTTTGTTTACTTCTCAAAAGCAATAGAGCATCCTTTGCTAAATCAGAACAAGCACTTTGCATTCATTCTCATTTCAAGTTGTGTGGGGAAACACAACAAACATACCACAGAGTTGTGTTGTGATTGCATTCACATCTTGCCAGCTGTAAGCCTTGTCTTCTCGAGTGCTCTATTCTGCTGGCACTGCTGGCAGAGAATTCCCTCCAGGCATGTAAAATCGTGCCTTGCACCATGTATAACCCCAGCAGGGGCAGCACAGAATCAGCTAAGGAATATTTTTGGCTTCTTCCAAAAGAGAAAGTGAACTGCTTTTTTCCCTGTTACAGTGGTGAGCGTGGGGATCTGATCAGATCAAAATAATCCCATCTGCTCGGCCTCTGGTTATCCTGCTCCTTAGACCGACATTAGACTTCCAGCAAGGATTCCTTAAGAGGCTCTGGGATTTGATCAACTCAGTGTATCTGCAAGCACAATTTTTAGCAGTTTATTTCCAGCAGACAGCCAATATGCCACAGTTGTTAACAACAGTTTCCCTGCAGAGCAGACACAAATGTTTCTCTCATAAGCACCAAAGGCAGCACCACAGCATTTGTCCTGGCACCCACTCCACCAATTATCCCAGCACTGATGTTTGACTTCCTTTCCTTAACACCTACAACAACCGCACGCACTCTCTGTTATGAGACAAATCAGAACCTCCATCTTCCATCCCGGCTTTGCAAAACTGTGTGGCTCCTTTGCACCGTGGGCGTGCAGAGGGCAGCTCCAGGAGATGGACGTCACCCAGCGGCTGAGGAGGGGAGGCTGCAGCCTGCTTTCTGATTTCTGTCATTGAACATTGCCTCCTAATGTCTTTCAGACCAATTTCAACAATCCTCTCACGCAGTCTGTTCAGTTGTTAATCTGTGCTGTCACTGTGGAAATTCCCTTGCTTTCTCTCCAAAGCACCACAACGTGTGCTCATTTGTCAAAGGTTCTCAGCGCTGCCTCCGGTCTGAGAGGAGATGCTGTGAATGACAGGGACGATCCATCAGCCTGCTGGAGAAGATGAGAAGAGTTTCCCAGCAATTTTGTGCTGCAATTCATAGGGATTCAGGGTTTTCCCATCATTTTTAAATAAGATCTGACCCAAATCTGCACAGAGTGCAGTTCCTAGGAACTGAGAGGACACCACGAGCCCCTCTCGGGGGGTGCACACAGCCAACCTCATGGCCACAGCCTTCCTGATGGGAGGCATGAAATGTGTTCCCTCAGCCAGGATTTGGTCTTTTTGCTTCACTGCCAGCACTGGAAACTGCTATTCTGCATGCTACAAAAGCAGACCGATCCTCCTCCAGCCCATGCATCGCATCTGCTCCGTGCTGATCCTCCCTGACCTTGGCTGTTTCTTCACGGTGCCAGGGGTGCTGCAATCCAAGGAGGCTCCTGGAGACCTGGGAGCACTCTGTCCATCCCATGTCCCCATCCCACCATGACCTCGCTGCCCATGAGAGCAGAATTCAGCAGCAGAGCAGCAGAGGGCCAGCATTCACCCTGGACCTCATTTTCTCTGCCATGGGCTCGTAGCTCCCCTTCACTTTGCTGTCCTCCGTCACTGTCCTCAGGACACTGTCAGCAGTGCCTCCAGGAGTGCCCAGCACTGCACAGCTGCACGCAGTGCTGCTCTCCTCCATCCCCGCACCTGGCTGCCCTGTCCTGCACAGATCTGGGAAAGGGGCACCCTCCTCTTTCACACTGCGATGGGCAACACCTACACCCTCCATCCACCCCTCATGAATCTCACAGCATCAGACAAAGGGGATCTGCACAGGCACCTTTGACTCCTTTTTATGGAGCCTTTCAAAGAAAACCAGAGCTGAGAAAAAGCAAGCAAGCATCCCGCACCCTCCGAGCACAGAACCATGGGTCAGTGCCCGTGGGGAGGTCTCTGGGGGTCTCTGGTCCAATGCCTGCCCAAAGCAGGACCAGGCAATGCACACTGCTGCTGGCTGAGCCCTGCTTCCAGCATCACACAGACCTGCAGCTCTGGTGGAGAGCAGCTGCTGTACCCCGTGCCTCTGGGAGACTCTGACCCAAGTCAGCCCCGTCCTCCTGGTGACTGCAGGAGCATCTGTCACTGCCAGCACTCAGCTGCGCTGGATGCTGCAACAGCTCTGGGCATCAGAGCCTGTCTTCAAGCAGCTTCCAGCTTTGGTTTAAGGCAAGATGTAGGAGGAAGATAGAGTCTGGGGTGCTTTTATGTTTTTTCCTGTTTTGGACAATAAAATGGCTAATAAAATTTGACCTTGTCACCTTCATTCCAACGAACAAACAGCAGAGCCTGACATGCAGCCCAGCCCCAGGCACCACGGGGACCCTCTGGGTGGGGGAAGCAGCAGCCAAGGCCGGGCACCCCTCAGCAACTGGGTACTGCTGGCTTCATAGGATCAGAGAATCATAGAATCACCCCACTTCCCAATAATCTGGAGTTGGGAGAACAGGCTTTGATTCTTCCCAATCCCCAGTTGTTCCTGCAGCCCCCTCTGACACGCTCCTTGTTCCAGGCCCCCCCGCAGTGTGTTCCAGCACTTTGTGTGGGCTTTCTCCTCCCAGCCCCAGGTGCGGAGCACAATGAGGGTGCACCCCAGTGATGGGAGCACACAGCAGCCCCAGGATGCCACCCCCCATCCTGCAGCACCCCCTGGCACAGACAGACAGGCACACCACGGGCGTTCCAGGCCTTTATTGGGGGCTACAGCCGCGCTGCAGCCGGCAGCTCAGTGGTACTTGCGGGCCAGCGCGTGAGCCACGACGTTGACCAGCTTCTGCCAGGCGAACTGGCAGGCAGGGGTGAAGTCCCTGGCGAAGTGGGCAGCCAGGACGATGATCAGGATGTCTCCAAGGAGCTGCAGGAGAAAGCAGAGAACAGGAAGGGTTAGAGTTGTCTGAACGGCTCTGTGAGTCATGGAGCATCCCCCAAGCCCCGGGGCCACCTCTCCTCTCTGACTTCTGCCCCAGTGCTGCTCAGCCCCTCTCCACACCCAGCACAGCCCCAGTGCTTGCTGCCTGCGGCTGCTGGGACTAAATAATCACTCTTTGCATAGAAAGCTCCAGGTCTGGGGAAAAAAACATCTCCTCCATCCTTAAGAAAATAAAGGAGGAGTGAGTGGGGGAAAAGCCTTGAAACTATTTTCTTCCATTCTTGGGATGCTAAAGCAATTTGGCCTGAAATTTGCTCTGCAAATTTTTTTTTTTCTTCAGTTGTAAATGAGGAAATCTGCCCATTTTCACATATAAGTTTAGGGGAGTTGGGGCTGCCCATCCCAACAGGCAGCCCACACTGGAAGCCAGAGAGCTGCTGTTATTCCAGAGCTGCTGCTCTTGCTATGGGAGCTGTGAGTTCCCAGTGCTCTGCACAGTGTCCCTCCACTCCACCTCCTCCAGCCCACCCTGCCCCTTCCTCTGGGTTTGCTTTTTTTCATCCTCAACCCAAATGCCTCCATTAGGTTGCAATCTCCCAATGCTCTCCCCTCCCCATTGCAGCACTGGCTCAAATAATGGGATTTTTCAGCCTGAAAGTCACCTACTGTCTTGCAAACTACACTCACTGTCAGGTACTGTGCAGGGCCCCTGCCTCCTCCCCCAGGCTGAAAGCAGAGCACTGTGCAGGGCAGGGGCTCAGGCTGGAGCGTGGCTCACCCTGAAGTT
>WBMW01002514.1:34966-45939 GCA_013396635.1 Penelope pileata | reverse complement strand
ATCTCAAGTGTGGGAGGCAAAGGAATGTGGCCAATCTCAGTGGTGTGTGGGGACAGGACAAGGGGCAATGGCCACAAGCTGGAGCATAGGAAGTTCCACACCAAGATGTGTAAGAACTCCTTCACAGTGCAGCTGACAGAGCCCTGGCACAGGCTGCCCAGGGAGAGGTGGAGTCTCCTTCCCTGGAGATATTCCAGAGCTGTCTGGATGCCCACCTGTGTGACTGCTGTAGGGAGCTGCTTTGGCAGGGGGGTTGGACTCGATGATCTCTTGAGCCCCCTTCCAACTGCTGCAATTCTGTGCTCAGACCTTCACAACTCTGTTGCCCTTCTCTGGACACGTTCCAGGGCCTCAATGTCTTTCCGGTAGTGAGGGGCCCAGAACTGAACACAGTACTCAAGATGTGGCCAATTCCCAATCCCACTGCAGGACTGTAACTCACGCCCAGAGCTGTGGACCTTCCACTTGGACCATGCTCCTCCCTCCAGCACCCTCCTGTAATTTTTCCATTGCAACCACCTCACAACCTCAGCTGAGGCCTCTGAGCACTGCAGGGGCATGCTTTTGAAATGAGCTCTGAACTGATCACCCTCAGCTGGCTGCTGGGGGTCTCCCAGCCACACCATGCCCCAGAAGGTGCCATGAGGCAGCTGGAAGGCAGCAGGGGCCATCATGGCACAGAGCTGCAGCAGCCCTTGGGGTGCTCTCAGACAGGAGTTCTCACTGCACGCTGAGTCCCAGTTGCTATAGCTGAACCTTTTATTCCCATATAGCTTTTTAAGTTATCTTTTTTTAATTCAGTGATTATCTACAGATAGCTTTACCTCCTCTAAACTTGTTTATACCATGACTTTTCTAAAGATCACTGTAAGGAAGAACCTCAAGGACAGCTCCAAGAACAGGGAGTCACGTCCTGTTAGTGCACGCGCACTGTCTGCATTCTCCCTTTGCTTTTTTGAAGCAGTCTGTGAACTACAGTTTCTAAATGCCAAGTATGTCTTCCTGCATGTGCATTTGAGCAGTGTTCTTGGTTCATACTTAGCTGAGGGCTTTCAATACCTGGCATGGAAAGATTTCATTGGCAGGGCAAGAGCATAAACAGCTTAATCCTGCCCATTTAAACTGATCGCTTGGCGTTACCACTAGGCCCCCTATCACATCACCTTTTTGCCTAAAAGGACAGGCTTCAGTAAAAGGGGGGCTAATTCAAAACTATCTCACAGAATTCCTACTAGCCAAAAGGGAACTCCCTGCTATTTCACTCCCACCTGGAAATGCATCTCCACCAGCTGCTATAAAAACATAGGCAGTTTTATTATTTATTTTTTATTACTTTATTTATTCTCAACATAAAACATTGCTGTCATAACACTTTTGATAAATGTCAAAGGTCTGCATCTTTCTAGTCCTTCTGAAACAAAGACTTCTCCTCACGTTATTAAATGAACACTTGCATGAAAACTTACCTTCCAATACAACAGGGTGGTACCAAATACATTCATAGTACAGAAATGGATTTGAAATCAAGTGATTATTTAGGCATTCATTAGATCCCTCCAGAACAGTTTAAAAGAAGCCTTATCTTTATCCACTTGAAGAGAAAAGTTTACAGCCCAAATCTAGAATTACCTGTTTTCATGAAACCTCACAGGCAGTTTTGGCACATGGATTATTCTAAGATTAACCAGTAAACAACTATATATACACACAAAAATGACAAAGACATTTCAGACTAAGAACAAGAAGGGCATTCAGAACAACTGATGTGGATTTTACTTTGATTACTCAGGATTTTTTTCATTACCCGAGATTACCCGAGTTGCCTCCTGCCGCACTGCCACTTCCAGCCTATATCATGCTGGATGTGGAATACAAAACACAGACATTGGGAGGCCACAGAACACGGAAATCTGCCTGCACGTGGGGCTGGTGCACCAGAGCTTCCACAAACTTGCTTGCTCCTTGGGATATGGCATGACTCGAAAATGGCTCAGTTATTCTAGCAAAGTGATCACTCACTTATTGCCTGTACTTATTGTCTGGCCAACAATGGTACCTGGGCTCATCAGGCCAACATGTTAGCCCCGGCAATCCTCTACTCCTTGATTAGAAGGGATTGAGAAAAACAACACAGCTCTGTACCTGTATAGGCAAATATACTCTGAGGTATATTTGTACTGACAGCTGACAACACTTGTGTGTTCACACAACATGATCAAAGGCAGCTAACCAGAAGCGAGCCACTGCCACATCGGCTAATGTCTTGCTTTCATGTGCATACACATCACGTTTACCTGCAGCTTTGTTTGTCATGGCACAGCCACCTAAGGTATTGGTCATTCATGCTTACAAAGACAGCTTTGGGTTTGCTCAGAAAAGCAGCACAGAATCTTTGAGGAAATACAGACTTAGAGGACCTCATATTCCTCAAGAAGGGGAACATTACTCAACCCAAACATTTTTTGTGGGAGTTCTTTTGAAAGCAGATAAAGGAAGGGAAAAAATAAAAATCAAGATGATGTACACCCATGGAAGTGTCAAAGTTTTTCCAGACATTTACCCCTTCCCTCTGTAAACACAGCATCAACAAGGATGGGAACATCTATCTCCCCATAGGCACAGGTGGTAGTCTGTGCCTCACTGGAGTGTGATGAGAATAAGCACTTGCTCCTTTAACACAAAGCAAAAAATCTCAAGGGAAAGTCAACTGAAAAAAGAAACCACATGCAATACATTAAAACATAACTAGAACTACGAAACAACAGAACTTGCAGAACCCAGTTCTGTTGCACAGAGGAACAGAAATGTGTTTTTCTTCCTACATTAACACTATGTTGTATTGCTTTTTACAGAAAAGCATGAGGCTAGAAAATATTTTGCACTGAAAAATACATTTTTCTAAGTGTACTGAATGTATTAGATGGCCATGTTTACAGATATTCAGCATTTACAGAGTTTGCATTACTGGAGTAAACCACTATTAGTTTAGATGCCCTCACTATTTGATCATGATACAAAGTCACAGTTTGGCAACACAACACATTATTTGGAAGCAGCATTTTTCAAATAAGAAACCTTTACTTAATCTTTAGACTTAATCACTTAGACTTCATCTTTACTTAATCATTAGCTCAGACAAGGAATATTAATCTTGTGGTTCTTCCTCTAAAGTTCATAGACTACCTTAGGTTTACCTAACTGTAACAGTTACCATTACAAATGAATCCTCATAGAGGAAAACTAGATGCAACTTAGCGTGGATTGTCATATCCTTTAAAAATTAATCAATCATTGATGAATTGTTCAGAAGATGAGTGAAAATCATTTGTGCAGGTGACAGTGGAAATATATTGGATGGGGTGGAACACATATGACATGCTATAATGTACTCAGTGAATGCAACTATTTCTCTGAGCTCAAAATTTGCCACATAATGGATGAAACAACATCAACATGCTCATGCTACAGTATATGTTTGGAGGCTTTTTCCTTGGGTCTTTGGAAGCATTCTGAAACACTTTGAACCTTAAATCAATCTCCTGTTGTGTGACCTCTAACTCCTGCTGACGAGGTGACCCCGGAGAAAGGAGGGTCAGGGAAATTATGCACTGCAGTCCACGAACACAGCTGCGGACATCAGTACCAAAAAGGCAAGAAAAAGGAGCTCAAAAGAAAAACTCTTCCCAAACAAGAAAGACGCAAACCATTTGCTGCAGCTCTATTACTGGCTCCCTCATCAGCAATAGTAACGAATGACTCAAAAACACTTCTTTAGGGAAGATTTTTTTTTTTTAAAAAGGTCTGAATGAAAACATAACTCCCCGACCATACTCTGCTTTCTTTTTGGTTAAAGGCCATATTCCCCAGACCAGCAGATGAGCACATCTGCATTTCAGGAGATAAAAACTGTGCAGAGGTGCACTGAGGTGTGGTCTGCACAACTGCTACATGTGCACAAATACACAGATCTTCTCTTAGGGAAACCATAGCAACCACTGGTTTAACAAGCTGTGACTCCCTCTCTGTCCCTACTTTTCTATGCTCTTTTGGTTCTTCTCAACTTCAACAAGCAAAAGAATAAACAGACTATTAATGAGGTTGGAACTGGACTAGGAACAAAGGAGCTGGAAAAACAAAAAGACATTCTCACAAGCTTGATTCTGGAAATACGCTAAAAGAAACAAAGTTTTCAGCAGAGCTGTACAACAGTAATGGGCAGCATGAGCCTGGGATACAAAGCTGTGCTGGGATTCAACGTTTTGCCTTGGAAACCGGGGTCAGAGCGCCCATAGTGCCACTGAATCACTCGCTGGAGCACTGTCACAACTGACCTTTACTTTGGATGTCTCCTCTCAGAACTGCAGAGCAACCCAAGCTCCCACACATATTCTCACTGGAGCACTGCATAGGCAAAACATTTGGAAGTTGCTCACAAGCATTTAAAAGACATACTCAAACAGCAAGGCTACTATCCTGAGTAATAAACCATCCTTACCTCTTCTTCCATCCTAAATCAAACTTAGGGCCCAACAGACATCCTATGTAAGGGCTATTAATGCTTGTAAGTCCTCAAATGGAGAGCTCGGTAGAACTGCAAAGCATTCCCTTTTCATTTAGCCTCAGAGAAAAGGGCTTTCTCATGTAATGTAACACATATTGACATTTAGATCAAAAATGCCACTGACTGGCATTTAAATAAAGTAGAATTTTTCACTTTATACAAGACAATCTTTTACACTCACATGGCATTCGCGCAGCAGTTTGAGCTGCGTCAATGGATCTTTTCTCTTTCATTTCTTTATCACATATAACTTCCTCTCTTGATCAATACATTACAAAGAAGTCCATTTCAAAGCAAAAGAAATTGTACTTCATTACCGACTGCAGAAAAAGACAGATTTAAAAGTTTCCCCCCCCAAGTGAATTTCAGAGAACACAACCTATCTTTTCTGTGTAGGAGATTTCTGCATTTGAGGTTACATATTCTCAAAGAGATTTGTGTGTAAACATGCATACTCTGTCTTTTCACTCTTGAAATCTAAATTATGTAAAAGAAAGTCAAACTGCTGTGTTCCAATCATCCTGAAGATCTCTCCCCTCCCTTTCACCTTCACATTCCAACCACTTAAATCTGATTTCTTTCTCTGAGGCCTCTGAGAAGAACAAGCTCAGCAAGAAGACTTGCCTACAGACAAGTTTGTGTTCACACTGGGAGAAACACCAACACCAACAGCCCTGTTTGCGAAGTCCACCTATCCAGCCCTAGGGCCGCTCCTGGAAACGCAGAACCCCTTATTAATGAACTGAAAACAGAAATAGACCGACTCATCTTACAGCCTTATAAATTGCACCACTGGGCAGTTCATGGTGCTTGCAGACAGTTCATACTTTTCCCCTGAATTCCGAATGTGACACAGATTGAGATGCAGTGCTCCACCAGTCACGGTGAGGTGGTATTTTCCTCGAACGTTGTCATGCATTTTGGTTGCTGCTACTCTCTCACACCACCCACTACTATTGTAGCTGCTGGTTTTTGGTTTGTTTGCTTAAGCAGTGTATTAAGTTTCACCATTCAAAAATGTTACTTAGTGTGTACTTTTAAAAAAAAAAAAAAAATCCTGCCTTGCTCCCCTGACAGACAATTGGTGTTGATGGCAAGGAGCAGCTTCCCAAAGACAGCTGCCTTGGTTTAATCCAAAGAAGATTGCAGATACAGTAGAACCAGAGCACAGTAAGTTCTGGGAGATGCATTGCTCTTGACACAAATGTTGTTAGTACCTAGAGGTAACCTGCTCAGACATTGCTCGTACATAAGACACGTATCATCCATAGTATTTTTGAGGCAGCAGGAAGCCTGAACTACTGTGATTTTTGTTATTGTATTGATATATCAACATTGTTATCACAAAACTTGATTTGGTTTCTCCCTATCTTCAGTCTGTTTTCATATCTTTCCCTACTGTCTCCTCTTACTACCAGCTAAATGCGTGCAGCACCACAAAATGACCCCATGCCCCACATCCTTGAGAACAAGACTGTAGAAACAAAAGGGCATTTAGAAAAACAAGCTTAGCTTCAAAGTTTGCTTGTGTTATGAGCCTCACACCTTTTATATCAATATATATCATTTATAACAACTGACACAATTAAGCCCAAGAGTGCATCCACAGAGGACAGCTGCCAGCAAATCCTCTAAGACAGAGATAACTGAAACTCAAGCTATTGCCCTGTCTGCAGCTCTTGAGTACTTTTAAAACGGCTCCAGTGCCAGGGCTGCTTTATGCCAGTGTCAGAGCTATGCTGGGAATTATTTGCATTCCCAGATACAGGAGAAAACAAGCCAGCAGATGCTACTGAGATGCAGAACTGAATCCCCTTGCACTCCCAGCACAGACCTTTCCCCAAAACAGAGGGCCAATGGCCTAATCCCACTCAGGACACACCATAGGCATCCTGTGCCTCTTGGCCACCTGGCACCTCTGGTGCACGGGTCAGATAGGTGGCCACCCCCCTGCAGCCTCTCCCTGTGCAGCAGGACAGGTACTCACACTTCAGCTGAGGACTCCAAAGCAGCAATGGAGATTCTATCACGCAGCCTAAGATCTGCAGTAGTAGATGCAATTATAAGACTTCATTAATTAGAAGTATATGCAGCTCCAGCAGATCACACAGAACTACACCTGCAATTCTTCCCCTGCCTCTAGCTAGAAGCACGGAGTATTTTTACTAAGGAAATGGCAGTCACCAGTAGCCTTGAAGGCACTTGTCTGAATTTATCTGAGAGAGGAACTAATTAATGCAGCTCTGCTGAAAACCTCTCTAGGCAGCAGCAATCAAGCAACAAACCGAACAGCTCAGCGATCGCTGGCCGTTAAACCACTGCCAGGCTCCTCTGCTGCTGTCAGTTGGGAAGGAGAAAGCTCCCTTCCCATGCTTGCAGTTCAAACTCTCAAGCCTTGAGTAGGCACATCAGTAGTGAAAACCAGGATGTTGGATCCAGGTGAGAGAGAACAGAAGTGGGCTGTGGGAACACACCTCCAAAATCCCTGCTGTAAAAAGGATTTAAACCAAAGACAAGAAAATGCAACAGAACTAGAACACCTGGCTCAGGCAACTGCCTGCCCTTCTTCCAGTGTGCAGCAGCACAAACCCCCTCAGCCCTCCTCTGCTGCACAGCTTGGGCATTCTCTGAAGGCAGCAGTACTCATTTACACACAAGTGCCAGCTCTGACATTGGGCTCCATATATTTAAGTTGAAATAGGAAATACCGTTCTAAAAGGAAATGATAGCTTTTATCAGGTAGAAACCTAAGCACAATTTCCAAAGCCATTAAGAACCTATTTCTTGCCTTCTGACCTAAGAAGTATTTTAGTGCTGCTCTGCTTCAGTTATAAGTCTGCAGGGGGGTCAGCTAGCAAACAATTATTTCTTTTATTATTTCTCATGACTAACAGCCTGCATTTCTAATGACATACTCTTTTTCAGCAGGTTTCATTTGTTTTCTCAAGGTCAGTGCAACAGCATAGAGCAATCAATAATAATAATAAAAGGCCCTTACCTGCGGCAGAGTGAAGGCTTTCCAAGCTCCAGTACCTGGACAGGACACCTCTCATCCCCCCACCACCACACACCACCCCGCTGCTGTCCGAATCCGAACCCGGGGAGAGCCCAGAGCTTCCACTGCTGCTGCAGTTTTCTCCACTGTGTGCCCCACTGGACTCGCTGGGGCACTGCTGGGTCCTCATGCAGGCAGGTGAGGGGGAGAGCCAGGGGCTCTGCCGTGCTGGGGAGGAAATGAGCTGAGTGCTCTGTAGCTGCTGCCAGGGCAGTGGTACCTGGTAGCGCTGTCTGAGGACTGAGCTGGATTCCTATCCTCCTCTCTGCTTGTCTCGATGCGTCCTGACATCATAGGGGTCCACTAAGGAGGCTCCGTCTGTGACAGTTCAACTGCTCTCAGCTGCAGCTTCCAGCAGCTGATTTTTAATTAAAGCCAATTTCTAGGCACTAAAACAAGCAAAGGTGAGACAAAAATCTTTCCTCTTAATTTAGCAGAATTGTCAGATAAAAAATAAATAAGCAGGAATAGCAGAATTTAATGCATTTTAAAAATGCCTGAGTGAGAGAGACCTTGTGCTATCTGCTTCCCCTGAGAACTCAGAAAGGACTTAACATATAAACTAATCATGTTTAGAACTGGCTGCGGCTGCTGCTGCTATTAAAACCTATTTTTATAAGTCCTCAGAAAAAGAATTCAAAATGAAATCGAAGCTGGAAAAACACAGATTGAGATTCAGGGAGGCTGCAGCTGGGAGCTTTGAAAAGTCATTCCATATCCACTCCCAGACCGCAGACTTGAGGTAGTCTCTGTTTCAGAGCACAACTGTTGTTGGAGACCTCAGCCCCAAGGAAGAAGCAGGCAGTGATGCTGTTTCAGTTCAAAGGTTTTATATTCTCATTACCTGCCATGTGATTCTGTATGTCCCTATAGAAAGGATTCTGAAAGAATACAGAAACACCTGTACTGTTTCTGTGTTAGGTAATTCTGTCTGAAGTAAGTAAAGCCACATTCCTATATGGCCCTCACAGTCTGCTCCAGCAGAGATCCCCCTCAATACGTGCCATAGCAGGGGTACATCAGGTCATTAAGTCTTTAAGTAAACAGTTAATGAAAGAAACATCTTTCGCCCTCCATCGCTGCAGATTATTACAAAGCATCCAAAGACTGAGACAACTTTTGAGTCCTTAACACTCTAGCTGCAACTTACGAGAAGCACCCCTGCAGTCATAGCAAAAAATAACATCCCTCCAGCATCCTGTTAACAGAAAATATCCTTCAGTTCTCTTCTGAACGCAGCTATTTGGACCCAAATAGCTTCCCCTAATGACTCCCAATACAGAAAAGGAAACGTGTTCTCATTTCAACTGCAATAGAACTACTTCTCTCTATTGATCTGATCCTTTCAGGTCTGCATTGAAGTACAAATTGAGAGAAACACTGCTTGATCATAACACCAGGAGAGAAGGTAAGTTAGGTGCAGACAACAGGGCTGGATGCAGCTGTCTGGTGGATTTGGAGTATGCTGCATTGAGAAGAGGAAGGGACAGGGCAGCTCTTCAGACAAGAGAGGCACTAATTCAGTGCCAGCTACCCTGCCGCTGCTTCTTCAAATCCATGCCTGATACATACGAAGGAAAAAACTCGAAGTCCCTTTATCAGTTATTGACTGCATCACCGAGCCAGGCAGTACTGATGCCCTGCAGCAATGCCCTTGCCTAGCAGATCTCTGTCCAGAGCCTGCTCAGGGCACTCCATCTGTTCTTCCACTCACCCCCCCACTCTCTGGCCCAAATGCTCTTGGCAAATACCAAAAGATGTTTATTCAGTGCCAGAGACAACGGTGCTGTAACCCTAGCCAGAGGTACGACTGCAGTGTGCATGTTGTGTGCATGCAGTGGAAAGGCATGCTCTTGTGCAACAGAAAGACAGGAAACACGCCACAGACCCAGGCCGTGGAAATTATCATCTTAAATCAGAGTTTAAAACCTCCTGTCACAGAGGCGTTCCGTCTTTGTACAGACCTCATAGCTTATTTTTTCTAAATCCACACTGATGTTCTTCTGTGACATCTGACAGAGAAGACGGATGCCGTTAAAGCTGCTGCAGCAGCACCTGTCTCCAGGTACAGTCTGGGGGTCTCACCATGCCGCCTGATCAGGCCAGTCCCAGCCCTGGGCAGCCTGACCCCAGCATCTGCTGGATGTTTGCCTCTGTTGGGCTCTCCTGTAGCTCTGATCAGCAATTGTTGGTCACACAAGATTTGCTAGGATCTTCGTTTTCACTCTTTACCCCACAGAAAGTTGTTGACTGCTAAATCCTTTACCTTGATAGCTACCAAACACAGTCCCATCCAAACAGCTAGGACAAGTTTTCAGGAGCTTGGCCATTGCTCGGCCCAGCTCTTCATGCTGAACGAAAATCTGCATGAACACATGGCAGTCAGAGACCTCACAAAGCACAAATATTATGGGCTAAGATTGAACAGAATCAGGAGCGATAAAGGAGGTCTGATACTCCTGCTGTGATTCAGAGGTAGAGTGAAGAGTACAATAGATAATGAGATTACTTTTTAGTCACTTAAATTCACTGGCACTTCCATAGGTTAATTAGAAAGGCATTGACATTTGCTATCACTACAATGATACACTTCTGAGGATTTGCACCATACCACTTAGTTCTTGAAGGGACACAGGAAGAAAATGACAAGAACGGGAATAAATAGCTCTGCTATTCTGCTGAACTACAGGACTGCTAAATATTTATAGGACATAATGAAGTCGTGTTATTAAAGCTAATATTTTCCCTCTTGAATAGATTTCTCCAGTGGCTGTCGAACATCTTCACATTAACTGTTGCCAAGTGTGAGCTTAACAGCCCATCTATAGCAGGGAAAATAAGATGAAAGTTGGCCACATAATGTTGAATAAACAAACAGTCCCTTTGCGCCTGATAGAAATTTTCCATTACACCAATCAGGACAGAGGATAACTCAGAATTATTAAGTGGTCACTGTTTTCCAGGCTCTCTACAAAAGACTCAGACTTTGAGAGTCTGGCTTGCCCGCTCTTATTTGTGTGCCTTTGGTTGGTATAACCACCATCAGCACAGCCACAAAACAGCGGGGCATCTCTTATAGACATGATAGCAGGAAAGTTAAAGGTCTGTGGCCATTTAAATCTGACAAGACACAGGAAAAGTTGCCAGAAAGATCCAGCCTGCATTTAAACAACAATTTCAAATAACACAGGTTTAAGGTCTGTCGTAGCACAGTTGTATGAGACAAACCGGATCTTGCAACACATTAGTGATGAGTTTCTCTATAGGGAGAATCATAGAATCATAGAATGGTTCAGGTTGGAAGGGACCTTAGAGATCATCTTGTTCCAACCCCCCTGCCATGGGCAAGGACACCTC
>WBMW01002514.1:0-34695 GCA_013396635.1 Penelope pileata | reverse complement strand
GAAATATCTGTGAGAAGGTAACAAGGACAAGAAAAAAAAAAAAAAAAACAGAAAAGTCTCTAACTAAAAAGTACAGAAAGCAGTGAGAGAACGGACTTCAAAGAAGTACACTTCAAACTCTCAGACAATTGCCTGTGTCCGTCATTGTGTCACATTCTGGCTGTCTCCTGGTAAAGAATCCCTATGGAGAAGCTCAAGAGATGGCAGCACGTCTCTGCCCTACACCTGAGGGCTAGAAGCTCCCATCCCCTGAACCACCCATCCTCTAGCTCACACCCAGGCTCACCTATATCCTCACAGTTGCATCTACCTCCATCAGACAGCTTCCCAGCAACACAACCCACCCAGCTGTACACAATGGCTTCAACCACAAATAAGCAGAGACTGGGCTTGACAGAGGGATGTGGAAAGCAAATAAGCATGTATCATACTGAGATGGGGAAGGAGCGCATACACAAAACAGTCAAAAGAAAAATGGTTGTCCACTGTTTTAAAACCCAAAGCCTTGTTATCACAGAATATCCCAAACTAGAAGGGACTCACAAGGATCATCGAGTCTAACTCCTGTTATCCTATTGTTGCTCTCTTGTCTAAGTTTAGGGCCCTCACTGTCCTGGTCTCAAGATTTCAGAAGCTGCCCAAAAGGCAGAAAAGCATTGCCATATCTACGCTGGGAAGTGGCTTGTGTCCTAGAGTGATCTTTCACCCTAGCTCAGATTATTCAAATAGCGTGGTAAGCCAGGCAGTAAAGGACAGATAAATACTGCAAGATAGATTGAAGACATGGGCATAACAAGATAATGACAGGGGAAAGACTTGGTGTTCATCAATAGTACCTGCTGAAGCATGTGGTAAAGCCAAGTAGGTCCTTTCAAATTCTTTAAACATTCCTGACTGAGCACAGTTAATTTTTTTGCTAACCTAAGGGTGAGGGGGTGGGGGGAGCCAACTTCTCCAGAGGAGTCTCAAGACCCATTAATCTTCACTGAATAGAGGTTAGCACCACCTCAACTGCTCTTTATTTCACAGATGTTAGAGCCATCTACTGGCTTCTTACAGTTTTCTCAAGCAGCTGCTCTGGACAGAAGAGGTGACAGGAAGACAGTCTGCAAAACTTGATCAGAGCACCACAGTATGGCTGAACCCAACTGCCAGAATACCCATGTGATAGGTTTGAGCCTGTCTTCTCCCAGTTTGACATATAGGCACAGATAACATCTTAACATCTCTGCTCTAGTGTCAGTGTCTGGCCATAGGAAGGTAGTGAGCACAGCAGATACAGTATCGAAAATCAAGCACTTCTCCCAGTACTCAGTCTAGTTAGAAGAGCCACTACAAACCATGAGTTGGTATCCAGCTGTGCTCCTGTCCTCAGGTAAAAGGCAAATGCAGGAGAAGTTTCACAGCCATCCATGCTACCTTTTGGGCAGGGATCACGTCAATCGTCCTTTTATGCCTGAAGAACTAGAGAGGACTCTGAAATACCCTATGCCCCACAGCCTCTGTAGCATTCCCTTAAAAAGTTGACCAGGCAAATGAGCAAATTTGGAGAAAGAATTTTATCCATATTTTCAACATGGAAGTATATAGCACAACTGTATACTACACAGTACTTTCATATCCAGTGTCTTTTATGACTAAAGAACATGCTAGGATCATTAACACAAGTAGTTGCAACTTCAGAGTTAAGAACCTTAAAATTAGATTAAATTGACTAATTCATAATTTCATTTTACATTTGTTCAAGATGATTTACAGGCTTGTGAAAAGCAACATGAATCATGACAAAGCTGTACAAGAATCACGTAGGGCACACTGCTGCCTCAAGGGCACTTGCAATCCTAAAACTGATTCAACAACTCAGACAGTCCAGCAGCTTGCAGTGTTCTTCTCAGCTATATCCTGCCACAAAAAGGACACGTGCACACACATATCAACCCCAAAATGCTTCACGTGAAACCCATTACCAGCAGCTAATAGAGATGGCCATAGCAGAAGCATTACAGCATTTCTAACATTTCACCAGTATTCTACCCCACAAAAATGTTTTTAGAGGTAGAAAAATGGTTCTGCTGCCACATTTCACTCGTTCTGCTTCATTTACATAGAAATTCTTGAAGTTTAGGCTTAGGTCATAACATGAAACTAACTTGTACTTACCTCAAGAATACTACGTGAATCGTAGGTGATTCAGGTTTTATGTCCCATTTCTAGATGGCATACACACAACTAGAGGAGTGCCAATTGGTCCATCTTCTTCCCCATTTATATATATGAATTTGGGTGCCTCAGGTTTAGTTCCCAATTGGGACCTGAGGGAGTTATCATGAAACTTGTATCAGCTGTGACGCACAATTTACTTCTATAACAGTGGTACTTAGGGATTTAAGCTCATGTCAGAGATGCATTGACAACTTGACAGTGACGGCTTTCCACCTGCAATTTCCAAGAGCTGAAGCTGCAGCTTTTAAAATTCAGCCAGGGAGCTGGTCTTAAGTGTTGGGGCAACACCAGCTGCCTGTGACAGCAAATGATCAAAGCCCTCAGAGCTGAGAGAGCAGAGATGGGGCTCCTGACACCGTGATAATAAGTAGTTTATTTACTTATTTCCAGATGAAACCACATAATTCTGTGCACAAGTTGTACAAAGCATCAGAAAGCAAAACTGTTTTGCTAGACAAAATATTTTGTCCGTTCAATTCTGAAGTAATTGGCACAGAGTTATGGTCCCTTAATTAGGTAATTCTAGTAAGTGCTTAATCAATAGTACAAAGAGATTTTTCTAAGGCAGAAATGGCAGCTTGGCACCCAACTGCAGTTGGCTTTTCCTGCCCAGACTCCTAACTACCAAACAACTCCTCTGCAGCTGGTTTTTCTTATCCCACCCCACAGTTCTATGACAAAGATATCTGCAGCATTTGGGTCAGCACTTTCAGATGGAGAATTTAGAAACCTAACAAAGATACATCCTTCTGTTAATAATCCATGACTTACCTTTTAATACTTGAAAAAGTGTCAGTCATTGAAAACAACGCAGACAACATATTTCATCCACATTTTTTGTGAAAATACAGCATACTTGTTCTTCAAGATGATTTGTTTCAAGTACAGGAAATTCTACCTCCAGAGGCGCATTTAGTTACTTTAGTGCTTAATTAGCAACTTGAGAAGAACCTCACCATACCTTCTGTAAGCACTCTCCAGCAAACATACAGCAGGGAGTCTGTAGGAACCTAATTCAAGGGTGTGATATATATGACATCATCCCAGGTAAGATGGATTCTTAACAGACAAGCAAGTGTTTCTACATCAAGCACATTATCATTGCCATTAGTGACCATGCGTTTTTTGTTTTTACTATTAAGTTAACCACTGCCTTTAAGCAGATTTCTACTCAGACATGGATGGAACATTCAACAAAAACATGTTAGCTTGTTTATCACTCAGTTTCCATACTCACTAAACCAGAGCTGAATTCTCTCACAGTTCACGTCAAAGAGCAGTGTACGCACCAGGGAAGGAGATGCGCCGCTTCCAGCCCACGCAGTCTAAGCCTGTCGGAGTACTCTGGGAAAACGGATGCAGTTTCAGTGGTAGGATGTCAAAAGCAACAGTAGACATGATGGATGGACTTCTTCCAGCCTGCAACAAGGTAGGCAAAACAAAGACAGCAGACATGACAGGTTTATACCCTGTTGAACAAAATATAGCATTTCCCACAGAGCACACCTTTCCCCCTCTCATGCCTGCTCATGAGACTCGAACCAGTGAGATCATAGATCCAGTGATGTCATAGACTCAGGGAGATCAGAGTCAGCTCAGTAGTCATAGTAGTCCAGAAGTGGATAGTCCATTAGTAGACAAGTGGGTGGCTAGAGAAGATAGAAAACAGTGAGAAGGAAAAGAAAGCTGCAAGGTAACAACAACAGAAGAAGAGGATACCCAGGTGCTGGGTTCACAGTTCACATACCACTGTGCATACCTACGTTCACAGGAAGTTGCACTCCTTCGTCTGAAGTGTATCCTGTGGTGTTATGCTTTCCCCTCCCACAAGTCTTTCCCTCACCTACAGAACTAATTAAGAATGATTTCCTACAACTTGATGTCTCATAATTGCTGTTCTGGTATTTAAAGAGTAAATGAAGCTTTTCCCTTCAGTGATTTCTTAGTGACAGTACCCAGCCATACAGGACACATCTAACACTATATTCTTACTTTCAGTTAAAGGTACAAATAGGACCTTTCTCCCCTCTACGTGGCTGACTGGATTTTATGAAACTTACACAACTTTATGAAACTTTGAAAACTCTGTACCATTACCAGATCTCATGGAATTCATAGCTTTTGCTGCTCTGAGGAGGAAATGACATGGATGGACAGCAAACATACAGACACCTCAGTGCATCTCCTGCTTCAGGAGATCATGTTTAATATAAACAAAAACATAAGGGTGTTTTCATTTTTTACAGAGTGTCATAAAGACACCCAGGCACCCAGACTAACTTACTCTCTCATGCGTTAGCTTAAAAAAAAAAAAAAAGCATTAAAAAAATCTGCCAACCAAACCCAAAATGTAGACAACGTTTTTATGCTTTTCCTGTGTCAAAACCAACACTTTCTGACAATCTTGCCACACCAGGAAACAATGGTAAAGGGAAATGACGCCAACATTCCCTGGTTACTTCTTCAAGGAATCGTCTAAAAATGATCAAGACACTATGAGATTACAGACAGAGGGATTACAGGTCATCTGACGAGTGATACGGACAGTAACCAAAGTCACTGAAACTGGCAGTACTTACTGCATAATGCAGATATGCTGCCTGACTTCATGCTTCCCTCTTTCCTCCATCCAACGCCTGCTACAGCTGGCACACACAAGGTGTTAGTGACCCCAGGGGGCCGGGAGGCCACCTGGAAGGCAGCAGGTCAGGGAGCGCTGGCCCCATGGGCACAGCCATCTTGCATCTCTGCGTGGCTACTGCCCCTTCACTTCTGCCGCAGTGACTCTCGGTTACAACACGCTGCTGTATGGTTTGCTTTATTCTTCCTAGATTTACCTTGCTGATGCAAATAGAACTCAGCCAATGTTTTGGCACACCTCTGCATCTCCAGATGGGCAGCACAAACCCTGCTCAAATTAACCTCAGCAGCACCTGTTTGTCTAAAAAGCACTCCACAGCCCTGTGGGAATAGCTGCTATTCCAGAGACAACAAAAACAAGAAAAAACAGACAACACGCTGAGCTATAGCGCTGGAAAAATGACAAGCCTAGGATGAGTGCGATAGAAAGCTTTACTGTGCTGCTTATGACTAGGAAGCAGGATACTGCATCAGAGCTATTGCAGTAAGAACTGCAGGGCTTGTTCTGCCTGCTGCCCAGGACATCAGAGCAGGTTCCAGGTGCAGGCAGCATTAGATTACACAGAGGAGATCTGTACAACCCTGCGTCAGGAGAGGAAGTACTTGCAGAGATGTTAGTGAAAGCAGGCAGGGTGTTCCCCCATCCTACAGGGGTGGGAAAAGGAGAGACAAAACTGGAGTGAAGACCCTCTCTTCTACATTTTCTGCTACTGGTTCAAGGGGATTATTTCTACGCTCTTACGCACAGTCTGGGAAAGGCATGTGCCTCTGTTATGCGCCTGTACCTTGTCAACAAGGAGACTGATCTCATCCCATCCCCTCTCCAAAGGGGATTCATGATCCACTTGAAGCGTATCTGAGGTGCCCACAGTGCTCAGAACCATGGTAGTGCACTGCAAAACTTCATTTCCTCCTATTTCAGATGGGGTAAAAATCAGGTTTCGAGGAGCCCTATTCAGGACAATAACCTAAAGCTCTATCTTTCACTGTTTCTCATTTATTTTTCAAAATAAAAGACAGAGCTTTTGCTGCACTATACCTCAATGGGTTTAGTCCCCTGACAGGACTTTTAGGAATCTCTCTAATTTGGCAGCCGAGAAACTGCACTCCAACAAACACACGTAGAAACCCTGTCCATATTCCTGTAGCTGTGCACTGGGGAGGCATCAAGCTCAAACAGGTTTCAGCATTTTGTTAAGATAGGAAAGAGGAGGATAGGAGCAGACAGGCAAGCAGTTAGTTTTGCAAGAACTGCTTTTGTAGGATCTTCTAAATCCCAAAACAGAGTGTATCACCACTACATGCATCAGTGGTTTTCCAGGCAGCATTTATGCTGCATTTAGAAAAAAAAAATCAAAAAAAAAAAATCAAAAAAGAAACGTTTTGACTATTCCACTTCGGAGAACGCTACCTTCAAAGGCTTGCCACGACCAGCTCAACGTTAACACTTCAAGGTAAACAATGAGAAGAGGCTCAGCTTGCTACTGGTAGCACTTTGTTGTTTGAGTTTAACTCCAGGGATTTACACAGACTGTTCCCATTCGAGGCAGATCGCAGCCCGCTGGGCCTGAGCAAAACAAAGCCCAGTACACAGAATAGTTTAGGACTGGCATTTCGGGTGGTTATATTTTAAAGTTAGTTTCTTGCCTGTTTCCAGTCCTCTCCCTCTGAGTCCCAGCTGCCAGCCCCAGAATAGCTTTGTACAGCCACTAGACTCCTTTGCCTACATTGATGTGAATGACAGAGCAGTATCAGAAATCGCCACTAAAGTACAGAATTTGCCTCCCGTTCCTCCCTGCCCTATGCAGTTGTTTCCACAATATTGCAGCATGATATCACCTTTCATGCTGACCTGAGCTGGACTTAACACCATAGGACTTACTGCAGCCACACAGCCTAAGGCAGTCATGCAGCAGGAAACATTACATTTGCAATCTCAGATCTCCAAAGCTCCTTACATTTGCCTTGTTTCAGTTGCAAAAGCACAACAGACAATGAAAATCTTACAAAGCTTCTTTTGTTAACTTATTTCTCTTTATTAGAAGGGTTTTCGCATCCTTCTAAAACTGCACCCAAACACTGCAGCTTGCAACAGCACTCCCACCACACTTGAGGGTATGAATAAGCCATCACTATCACATGAATAGAGCATTAAAAAAATGAAACATAATAGGAAAGACAAACTACATGATGACTATTATGAACAAAAAGTCCAGGCCAAGGAATACGTTTATACGGACACGCTGGAAACAGCCCTTGAATCCCAGCACTTGTTTCAGTAAAAGTTGGCTGGCTCACAAAGATAAAAAAAAGAATCAGTAACCTACTTAACACTCTTAAAAACAGAGAAATAGTTAAAAGCAAAAAACCCACATCTAACTACGTACTGCTAGGTATCTTCCACTCGGAAGCTTGTTCTGTTCTCACTCGCCTCTGCTACCCAAAGGATAAACCAGAGAAGCAACTGAGCCTCACGGGCACTTGACGCTAAGTGAGGTATCTCAATGGGAACGGGGCAGCTGCTGCTCATTACACAGCTGATCACAATTTAGAGGTCAGTTTGCAACAGAAAATAAGGCTGGGAATGCTTAAAGCAGAGGCTACTTTCTGCCAGTATCAAAGTGTGCAGTCGATCAGCACCTGGGCTGTGCATGGTTCTGGGGGAAGCTATCGAGGAAGCTGGCTGTTCCTCTTAGAAGCGTTAATGGGCTTGGTACTGGTGAATGTCCCCTGCAGCACAGGCTGTATTTCCATTGCTATCCATGCTTGTCAAGCCATTGTAGGGAATGTTTTTAGTTTATTTCACTGGCTTCTGTTTACCAGTAAGCCTAACTAAGTCAGTGATGCATTTTCCCATCGGTACTAAGCAATCACTTGGAACTCTGAGCAAGGTAGAAAAATAAATAATTTCTATTTTTAAGAAATCATAATATACACTTTTGCCTCAGGAGCAATATTCACTACCTTCAACACACAGACAGGAAAGCATCCTCACTGACCAGAGAGCGGGCAACACGTCACAGAACACACCCAGCACTCACTTGAGCCTCAACTGGCACAATATTCTTTTGATGAACCCTATAAAAACAAAATAGCATGGATTTCAGCCCCCTGTCTCAAGAAGATAACAGTAGGTGGTTCTTGTGCACCTGTTGAGGAGCTGGCTTGGCTCTCTGTCCCCGGTGGCTCTCCCAGGCAGCAGGCTCAGCCCTCGTACCCAAGCCTGGCTGTGTCCAACCAGCGCTTTCCCCTCACTGTCCTCAGCACTGTTCGTGCACATTCTGAAGTAGTGACAGGACTGTGGCCTCAGCTTCCCTCAAACATTGTCATTTTCATGCAAAAGTAACCAGAAACAGGCAACCAGAGCAAGAGAAACAGACAAACGAGAAACAAACCTGAGGAAAGCTTTCATCTGAATATCTACTACCTAATTTAGGCATTCTCAGAAGCTTCTTCGGCATCATCACCAGAAGCTGCATGGGGTGTCCTTCTGATTTCACGTTCTTTTTCCCCAGAAAATCTTTTTTTATGCATGAAGGCTAATTTTGGCTCTTAGATTTCTGGCTCTCCCTGATGGGAACAGACCTTAGTTCTGGATCCAAGAGTAACAGATGCCCTCACTGTGAGTCATAATAGCCGCAAAGTTTGTCACAAGGAATCATAATGCTGACCTAAAAGTGTTCCCCAGTGGAAAGGAGACTACTAATGGCCAAAACTCCAATTACAGTGTTCTCTCATAGAGGGAATTTGCCTCAGTGAGAAGCACGGAGCTGGCCTCAGATACAAGGCAATCTGATTTAAAGTCCCTTTTCAAAGTCATACAGCAATCCCACAAGGCACTGAAAGAGATTTCAAAATCTCTTTATTTACACTGATTTAAGGCAACTTTGATTTTGTCCCTGCCCTCCCTGTCTTCCAGCCCACAGAGCAATGTGATGCTTTCACATCCTGTTGTCCAGCACAGTGACACAGGGCAGAAGCTGCTCACTTACAGTGACTACAAAATCCATCACTTCCAGAGATGGGCGAGTTCAGTGTGTAAATAATCAGACTCCATCCACAGACTGCCGGGCCCAAAGGGAGGTAGAGAGAGAACTGGTGCCAAACAAAGTAGAAGGACAACAATACAATGACAGCAGAAAGCAGCCAGAGCAGAGAGAGGAAGACAGTGCCAGAGGAGGAGGAGGACGGTGTATGGTCTCTTACTTTTAACTGGTCCTCTGGGAGGTGTCGCAACTGAATCCCTCTCTCTGGCTGCATTTCCTTCTCTAGCTTCCTTTTTTGGTTCCTCTCCATCCAAACATCATCGAAGCTGAAGCACTTATAGAGGGATTTAGGTCTCTTCCTCCTTCTCCTCTCTGGAATCTCCTTGGCTTTTTCATCTGGAGCAAGGAAGGAAAGCCTCCAGGCTTTGTTCTCAAGGGTGGAGAACGGGTGTGGGGATGGTGGAACCTGAGGGGGCCTCCTTTTGCTGTGGGGAACCCCTTTCTCATTTGGCTTCTTTTCAGGTGGTGTTTGACATTGCTGTTTAGACTCCTGTTTTATAAACAGCAGGTGAGAACACAGTTTGTTCACTGGAAATTCTGTTTGCTTCAAATCAGATCCAACATAAGATGGCAATACCCAGTTACCTAGCCCCAGAACTGTTTGGAGGAGAATGCTTCCCCAAGAGTACTGGCTCAAACCAGCCTGTCTGCTCCCAGCATCCTCCACAGGCTGAGGGGTTATGCCACCCTGAAGCAGCAGCTCTGCTACCCTTTGAGACAGTGCACCATACAACCTCTGCACAGGACAGTGCCCTTTTCACCCTCATTCTAGCTGTCATACTACAATAACATTACTGGGATTTAGGTCACTGTATATCATTTACAAAGATAGTGTTTCCAAAAATATCATGAAGTCTGTCTTGTCTGTCTGTGATTTTCCCACTGTGCTTCAGTTATACAAAGTGAAAACGCTACCTAGATGCCTTCAGGTCTGATTTATTTATCCCCGTGCTTTCTGATGGTGCTCTTTATGTTATCCATTTTATTTGCTTGATGTTGGCCTGAGAGAGGAATTCAGTTTCACCCTTCACTCCCATTTGCTTTTAGCGTGTGGTTACACAAAACTACAGCTTTTATACTTTAAATTAACTTTAAACAACTTCAAATCAAGCGTGCCCTGAGGCATCTAACTACTACTCCAGGTAGGATTGCTGTTAGAATCACTAATATTTAATGTGGGAGATAACAGTATTAAGGAATGAAAGATCTCAGCAGTCTCCTTTCGTGTCAAGAAAATGTTGTGTCCTGACAATAGTACCTCTCTGGTTTTGCACAGTTCATTTGAAGAACCCAAACAATGAGACCCTTAAAGCACTGCAGGCACTTCCCATCTACTCTCAATTAACCAATAATCCCAGATCAATTTTTCATTGCCACTGGCAAGGGATGCCATAGCCTAGGAACACTTCTTGTCTACTAGATGCTATGCAGAAAGGAAAGTGTATCCTGCTGGTATTCTGTGCCTAGAAAAGCAAGGAGAAGAACTCGCACAGATTCCAGACACTGATCATAATATGACAGTTGGCTCTTGCCTCCTGGGTAACGCAGCCATGTAAGTAAAATCATTTTGCAAACATGTAATGAGGGCCCTGCCATGCGGGCAAATTGGTAACTGTGTAGAGTTGTTTTGTCCTGTGTTTTCAGCACAAAGTCTTTGTCCTGGCTATAGCCTGGAGAATGCTAATAACCGTTAGCACATGATGACAGAGGGGCTGTTCTGTGCTCCATCGGGCTGAGGAGGGTTACTCACCAGTGTGGCAGCCAGAGACCTCAGAAGTGAGCTAATCCACTGCAGTCTGGCACAGCATTATAACAAAGACAAAGCTTCAAGGAATTTCACGACTGCTTGTTTGTCTAGCAATAACGCTTTTACTGATGTGGAACAGAAAGGGACCTCTCTAATGCCACCATTAAACTCAATTTCATGACTTTTTCACTTATCCACATAAGTAAGAAAGACCATCCTTACTGTTCAGATGAGAATTAAATCTATGCTGAAAAGACTTAATGCTGCAAATATACTTTTTCTCTGCTGTATTTTCAGAGACACCTGAAAAAACAGTTTCACTTACCAAAACCCACTCGCCACAGAACAGGGTGCAGTTCTACTTTTCACAATGTCATGAAAATGGAAATAAAGAAAAGCCCTATCTGTGTGAACAGATTAGCTGTTGTGTCCTGAAAGCTGGGACACTTATTTTAATTTCAGGGCTCCAGCTACTTTTATCCATTTTGAGATATCATATTGAGATTAAACTGTTTTTATATGGCTTTGATATCATTTATATTTTTCACAGTTTTCTTTAAATTATTTCCTCTAGCAATCAGTTTAAGTAATTACTTATTTGCTCCTAATGGTTACATTCTAGAGTGTGGGCTTGCTTTTTAAAACCTTTACACATGCCTCATTTCTCCACTCTTTTCCGGATGCTCTTTTGGTTATGATTTACAGGTCAATTATTTTATTCATCCTTTGACAGCCTTCACCTGTTGGCAATGTGTTAAGAGCACCTCCATAGGCCCAGTATCTTGCATTTTCCTAAGCTGCTCTAACACTGCAGGTCTCTTGTTCAGAATGCAGTATTCAGTTTGTAAGTTAAGTAAGTTGGTGCCCATGAAAACAAAAGATTTTCAAGTAAAGCAGAGGACAGAAGGGAATAAAGCAAATTCTCTTCCCCTTCTGCCCACAGCAATTCCAGAACTGCAGCCCTCACTGCTCTAACTGCCACTCACATGCTTCTTTAGATTCCACACAGCATCAGCCAAAAAAAAAAAAGAAACTTTCACTGGAAATATGTGAGGAGAAGTCAAGGGAACTGCGTTTATTAAAGCTGAAGGGAAGGCACGAAGGGCAATATAAGAGCAGTCTACAAGAAATTTTAGTTACATGGATGATGGATCTAAACTCTTTTATATATAATGCCAGATAACGCAAAAAGACAAAAGCCAGGAACAGTAGTTTGGAAAGTCCTGGTTGGGCATTAGGGAAAAAAAAATTCTTCAGGAACATGTTTCTCAGAGAGATGGAGAAGTTTCCAGCATGAGAGGTTGTCAAGACTTGGTGAAACAAGTCCTGGCTTTGTCTGTGTTGCCACTAGTCCTGTCTGAAGAAGGAGGTGGGATTAGACGACCTCCTGAGGTCTGTTCCAATCATGTCTTTTTTGTTCTTNTTTTTTTTTTTTTTAAGATAAAACACCAAACAGAGTAAGCCCTTAAGCATAAGATCACATAAGAGCATAAGCTAAGATCACTTAGAAGGGTATCATATACATCTAATACAATCTGGGATGTGAAAAACAAAAGACAGTATCAACTGCAAAAGCTGTGCCAGGGCTCATGTGAGCTGAGCACAACCAGCCATCAGCTGCAGAACTGACCAAGCAGCTCCCGAGTCATGAACTCTCTGAAAAGAGAGTTTGGGGTGTGGGAACAGACAGAAAATCTCATCCCCTCTCAAGTGACATATTTGAAACTCTGCTCAACAAAATAATGTTGCCAACTTCATAAATGTCAAAACTTATCATCAGCAATACTAAAAAAGCAGTTTGACCAAGACACGTTCTGGGTTCTCACCCAATGGGTAGATTTCCATCACCTCTGGCAGTTTGTGCTTAGCCACTGAGAGAGATTCCTAAGCTCATGGCACTTACAGTTGGGAAATCCTTTCTGGGATTAAAAGCCTCCTGATACAGGAAGTCTCTGCTTTTAAAGGCCTCAGCCAATTGAGAAACCTCTTTTGAAGATATTCTCTTTCTGTTGAGATCTGGCCTACCACAAGGAAATTAATTTGTTACCAGGATTAGAATATAATGCAGCATCAAAAAGAGAGCCAGACAGAGTCCATGGCTTTATCCCTTGCTTGCAGCAGAAAAGGCAGAGCAGAGTTCCCAGTGACAGTTAAAGGATGGTTATGGGGACTGCAAAAGTCTGGTGGTACTTTGAAAGACAGCTGCTCGCTGTTTAAAGAAAAAAAGATTTTTCTTCTTAAGAAGTGACTTCTAGCAATAGAAGTTGATTTCTATATTGTCTTCCACTTCGAGAAACTTATTTGCTACATACCAGTTACAAGGCTTGATTCTGCCTTATCTTTATCCACCTGAAGACTAGAGTCAAACACAGGCTGGCTTCTATGTAGCCTGTCTCTTAGATTTCTGTGGTAAGCCCTCCCTTAAGGAAAGCATCAGCTCCTGTAGCCTTGAACAGAAACAGAAACTCACAGACTAAGTAGGGCCACCTACCTTAGATGCAGAGGAATGTTTGTGCACCAATCTAACCAATGTGTTCACTTAGCCATTAAAGAGTTTCCCTGGAATTCATACACCACATTAAAACAAAAGACTCTGCAAACCAAACCATCACCTTATCATTCCCAGACAACTCACCTCATCTCTGAGCATGTTACCAATGGAAGAAGCTGTGTTTAAGCTCATCTGGGACTGACTGCTTATCCCACTGTCATCCCTCTGGTATTCATTGTCCAACGAGTGTACAGAAAGCAAGAGACTACCTCTGGGCTTCAGTGTCTTTGGTCTCTCAGGAGCCTCCAAGCTGCTGTCACCTGCAGAGCTGTTCCCAAGAGAGATCATCGACATGGCACATATTCTTCCAGGATAACGAAAGCTCTTGCGTTGGGAAGTAGATCGTGGACTCTGTGGTTTGGGACTCATGGGCCTGCAAGGCATATCTTTACCTTCAGAATTTGAGAGCTGGGGACATGATGGACTTGACTGACTAAATGGCAACTGCACATCAGTGGGGCTAAATGGAGATTTCATCCAGTATTCCTCTAGAGAAGTATTCAAATTGTTGCTCAGAGCCTCCTGTTGTTCATCACAGTCTGAACTCTGTGAGCATCTGATGCTCAGATCATGGGACTGTATTCGTTTTCTCCACATATCTGCAGGTAAAGAGACAACAATAGGCTCCAGAGAGGTGTCAAAATAGTTGGTGTCTGTTGAGGAACCATTAGCTGTTTGTGTTTTCAAAAACGTGTGTCCATCAGAGCCATCCTGTTGCTCTACTGATGTTGTTCTCATCAGATGGCCTCTTGTTATGTTAACACTCTCCTTCTCTTCTGTCAGTGACAAACTTGCCGAGACAGGCCTTTTTAGTCCATCTGCCTCCTTGCTTTTTAGAAAAACTTTCCAGGTGCTCTGGCGAAGCTTGGCTTTCTCCTTTTCATTTTTCAGTGATATTCTCGAGCTTTGCTCAGTGTTTTCCTTCTCTGGAGATTTAGATTCAAATAAACTTGAGAGGGATTTGTGTGCCAAGGCCAACTTTGTCCTGAACTTCTTGCCCTCAGGGTTTTTGTTTCTTTTGTATTCATTTTCAGGGAAAGATTTTCTAATCCCAGGGTATTCCACAGGTTCACTGTCATTGCTTTCAGACGAACCTGAAACTTGTCCATCTGCGTATTTGACAGCAGCCAGTACGGGAGAAACTGAATTTGTATCTGTATCTTCCATCAGTACTTGGCCAGAGTCAGAAGCCTTCCTCAGGCTCATTCTGCTGAATAATCCTGCAGGCCTCTCATAGAACAATTCATCATCGTCAGAGTACTCAGAGGCATAGCTTTCCTTCCTGTGGAAGGCAGAACCAGATGAACAGCTTTTGAAAGACTGTAAACTTTCAGTGTCTTCATCTTCTTTCCCAGCATCCAGTTCTTCCATCTTTGCCCTGCTGCCAAAGAAGATGTTGCTCCCCTGATTTTCGGTTGTGGCAGGCTTAGTTTTCCTGAAAGATGTCATTTTTGAGAAAACCAAAAACCTGGAAGCTTTCCTGCTATTCCCGTTCTTTGTTGGCTTTTGCACAGCTTTATAGAGACTGCTGTTACTCCCCAGGACATGGAATGAGTTCTCATCCATTTCCTCACTGTTAGTGCTGCAGGTACTGATATTATCAAGCCCCACCAAGCAAGCATTATGGGTCTCCCTTTTCACAGAACAGCTAAAGTCATCACACACGTCTAGACATGCACTGTCTTTGCTAGGGCTGGCTGTGTTTTCTGCAGGAGAGGCCTCCTTTCCTTCCCTAGGAGAGGGCTCTTCACAAATACCTCTTTGTTCATTTGAACCATTACAGCATTCAGCTCCTACTATCCCTTCAGAGGGGATGCTGGGCCCTTGAAGGTCATCATAAGCACCATCTCCCTGACACAGACTGCTCACACTGCACATCTCCAGTGCTACTGCTCTAGTTATATATCCATCTTCCTCTCTGCCTTGATGTGGCTTGATTTCCTCTTCTTTAGTCATCTGCTCATCTTTTATTTCAGCCCATGGCTTTCTAAACTGTTCAGTCTCTAGTTCCAAACCAGTCTTTGTTCTGTGTGGCTCTATTTCAAAGATCATAACACCACTGTGTGATTTTAAGAGTATGTCTTCACATTCATCTGCCTGATTTTCTGCAATAAGCACATCATTGCCCACTGGAGCAGTAACACTGCTAAATTCCACCTTTCCACTTGTTACTGTGGAATTAGTAGAGGTGAGTGCTAAGAATGAAACTGCTTTCTTGCTTTGCTCTTGTGAAATTTCTGTTTCTTTTTCAGCTGTATCCCCACCAGTGAGTGGTTCTGCATTACCAGTAAAGGGGTGGCTGGCCAAAACTTGTTCTTCACAGCTATACCGCTCATCCGGAACTCTCTCTGCCTCAGGATGAGCTTTGCTGACCATATGAGGAGCCACTGAATCCTTACTCACTACATTTCTCAGTGTTCCAGATACCATCTCAGTACAAAGGTCATCATCCAGTTTCTTTGACTGTAATCCTTTCTGTTCTACAGATATTATAATCAGGGCAGGATTTAACTCTGAAAGGTTCACTAAGTGCCTTCCCTGGCCTACATTATTCAATCTGGGAGTCATTCCCACAGCAAAGACACTGTCATCCTTTCCCTGATGAGTAGGATGTTCATTTGCTTCTGGTTCAGAGTGACTTCTTAAGGCACCAGTTTTGTGACTTGTGTTTTGCTGCGTTGAATCTTTGTGCTCTGTCTCAGTGTTACCGGCACCTGGTTGCAACGTGGTTTCCAAGACTTTCCAACCACATGCAAGGTTAGAAGGATCATCTGCCTGTCTTTCCCCTACTATGACCTCAACATGTGACAGTTCCGATTCTAGAGCATTTTCCTTCAAACTTTTCTGCTGTGCTCTATCAGTGGAAGCACAGTTTACAGACCAATTATAGTCTCTGTTTTCCACAATGGCAGGAAAACCTATGTGACAAGCTGCAATGTTCTCAGTGTCATCAGTGTCAAATTCAACATTAATATCACAAGGGAATCCATCTGCTTCCAGATTTCTTTCAGCTTGGTACTGATCACTTCTTGTAAGTTCTTCAGCATCTATGATCACCGGCTCACAGTCCGGGGCAGATGAAGTCTCCTTTTGTTTCAAATTACATTCACACTCATCCGTCTGGGTGGATGATAAACTACCAGGACACATACCTTCTGCTTCTGGGCTAAGGCTGCTAGCCTCTGGTTTAGGGTGCAAAGTAAAATCAGAGCACTGGAGGGAGCCTGCTGGTTGAGAAAACTGGCCCTCATTTGAGTCTATGATGTCAGCTTTAAGAAGGAATCTTTTAATGTCAAATTCGCCCTCTACTCTTATTGTCTTTTCAGGACTGACAGGTACCCTTCCTAAATTTTTCCAAGTGTATTCAAAATCAAGCCCTTGAAGATGTACTCTGGAACAAGACCGTCTATATTTGTCTGTCGGATGAATATAGTTCTCCAAATATTCTGCGTTGCTTTGAGCACTGATATTTTCAGGTACGCTGTGCCATGTTTTATTTCCTATAATCTCTGATCTTGTGTGTAGTGACTCACAAGTTGGAGACTGTGATTTGAAGTGGTGCTGGTAAAAAAATGAACGTGATGTCAACACGGCCTCTGTACTGCCATGTTTTACCCTTTCACTTCCAGTTTTCTCACTGTCATCTGAGTTCCTCCTGTTGCATTTTACACTAGACATGGACTCTAGCTCACATTTATAGTCAGATGTCTCAGTGTAACATTTACAGTAATGTCCATTTGTTTCAAAATGGAGATTAGGCAAACTACAGCTTGATGTTGCATCTGACTGGAAGGAAAGTTGCTCTACCTCAGGTAAAATCAAACAACTTTCTGAGTCAGTTTTGAAACAAGCAATGCTTAATACTGCAGGACATTCCTTCTGTCTTGTAACAGCATCTTCTGTAGGTACTGAATTGGTATAGGACGGCGTTTCACTGATTTCAAACTCCGTTTTATTTTGCAGTCCTACTATGAACTTTCTATCTGTCTGTGATACAATGCCCTTTTCACTCACTTTGTTCTCTGTGTTGGAAATATTCCTAGTTAATGTTAGATCTTCAACAGCCACTTCACCTTCTGACTTTGTAGTTTGTATGCAAAATTCATTTTCACTTGGTGCTACTTTTGTTTTGGAAGACACATCTGAGTGCACCTGCTGGCTAAATTCTGCTTGCCTTGAGCACTTAAATTCACAGAGGGTTGTTTCTGCCCTTGATTTAGGAACACTGCAGGACAGATTTGTTTTTTCTGTAAAAAGGCAGTTTGAATCCAAGCAAGTTTCTCCAGCTGGATCACTGGCAACAGATTCAGTCTCTGATGCACTCTCGTAAGGCTCAGTTTTTACATCTGACAAAGATCCACTCTGATGTGACAGGGTCTCGAAATAGTCTTCATCTGTGTCTTGGCTGGATCCACGTATCTCCAGCTCTGTTGTGCTTGGAGTAGAAGAACTCAGATCATCTTCAAACTCTCCTTCACTGATGTAGTTGTCAACTGGCTCTGGGGTCTATGAATAAACAGCAAAGAATTATTTACCAGTGATTTATAGAAAAGAGACTTAGAAACAAGAAATAAAAAGGCCTCAGGACCATCAGTAAGTAAAATGTCAAGTATAACTTCCAAAGATATCAGTGTGTATTCAATTCATTCTGTTCTCTGCTTAATGTGTTTTAATTCATTAATTTCCATTTTAATATTTATTTATGCAGAGACCAAAATTTGATTTATGGCCACATCTTTTGTAGTCTAATACTAAGATGTATTTCCCATTCAAAAAAGTCAAATGGAAATCATTTCTTGCATGTAGATCTAAAAATTCTAATGAAGCCATCTTCAAATCTGAGGAGGCTGTTTCTGCCAGAAATCGGAGAAGTAATTGTTACTGTCGAAATGACGCAAATGTAACGTAAGTATACACAGAACAGTTCAGCACCTGGATAACTGGATACTACCCATATCAAAGCCTGAACCAAAGGAGAAAGTCGTCTTTGATTTCATTCAGCAGAAGGCTTATATCAGGAGCAATACATGTTTCAGTTATCAGAGCACATCTGAACTGTTTATTAGAGAAAAAGATCAAAACCACGCTGCCAAGACTAGGAAACATCTTTGTCCCATCTTGAGAAAGTGTTAATCTTCTTTTCTTTAACCATCAGAAAGAAGCCTGGATATTTCTCAAGTTTAAAGGAGACAATGAAATCACAACAAGATTTCCTGAGGTAAAAATAGTATATGTTGTCCATCAGCTCCAGGTACAACTATTGCTGGAAATTGTCCAGATGTACCAAACAAAGATATTTAGCTGATTCTAGCCTCAGTCAAGTAACACACAGAATGAGAAGTTAAATAAATGGTAGCCTTTTAGCCCTAATGCTAGGTGCCTCTCTAACCAGTTTTTGAGTACAGTCATGACTAGAATGATCAGCACACTTTAAAATCTGATAAGAAAAAAGAAATAAGGAACAGTGAAAGACATTACTTAAAAAAAACAACAACAACAGAAACCCCAACAAACAGCAAGAACAACAAAACAAATAAGCAGCAGCCATAAATTAGAACACAAGGTCCCCTGGCCTCAGTTGCACGTTATCTGCATCAGAGTGCTTCATCACAGAGAAGTGAGTCAAATTGCAAATCATATCAGAGGATACATCACGGTTTATGATTTTAGACTCCAAAACATAGAGTGTAAACTGGAAAAGGGAAGGCACTAAGAAAATAGAATTACCTCCAAAAGCAAGCTGTGGTAAGCCAAGGAAATAGACTGGATTTCAAACAGATAAAAAACTGGAGAGAGTAGGGAGGTCTCTGTCAGTGCTGAGAGCATTTCATGAGAGTGCTTTTAGCCTTTCTCTCTCACACAATTCTGAACCCTCAAGACATCTCTGACAAGACTCAAAGACTGGTATTTTCTCTTGACAAAAGAGGAAAAACGTAAATTGAATGCAAGATGGAGAGGAGAATTCAGTGCTTCAAAGACCACAGAATTAAACCTGGTCAAATTGCAATATAACTGCAGCCAACTCATGTAGCCAGTAGAGCAATGAGTCCTTTACTGTATGCAATCAGCAGTACATATAGCTGAGGTCCTTCAATAGTGTCAAATCCCAGTGCCATCAGGCAGCCAGAATTAAGGCAGCACAGAGCAGCGTTTCCCATAATGACCGAGCAGCACAAGCTGTGAGCAGCTGGCTTAACCAGCAGTGAGTACAGCAGCAGCTGTTCTGCAGTAACAGCACTGCCTCTCCTGTTGTGTGCCGAGCACAAATTTACAGATGGCAATAAATTAAGATAAAAACTGCTCAGGCAAGTAGGAACAAAGTAATGAAGATGTCCAGCTGTCCCCAAGGATAATTATGAATTAAATTATAAAAAGAATTAGGCAGAGATCTCTTACAGTCTAGCTATCATTCCAAACTTAGCTATGTTAGGATATTCAGACTGCAACCACCCCCTCACCAAACTCCTTATTTGTTTTTTATAGGTATTATACAAAATGATGCAATTAAAACGGAGGCCGCACAACTGCCTCCAAGCCTTGTGGGAAATGAGGAAACAAGTTCTAGGAATGAAGGGCACCGATTAATAACAACGACCACCATTCCTGGGACAGGCCCAGGCCTGAAGGTAAGCCCTCATGCTGCCAAGGGCAAAAGCAGGCCTCAGCCCGGCCTAGTGGGCCGCTCTGCCAGATGTGCCCCAGAATGGAGCCCCTGGCAAGGGAAGACCAGAGGCCTCAGGGCCTGCAGTATCTGTCAAAGCCCTCTGCCTCACATGCAACAGGGGCCTAGAGCTGGCTTGTAGTGAAACTGGAATTTGTGAGCCCACTGGATTTCCTCTGGTGACATGGGAAGAAGTCATAACACGGCAAGCAGGCAGTGCCATCCTTACCTTTGTCTATGGGTCTCTTACTTCTCAGTGCCTTTGTAGGCCAGGCCTTTGCTCTGACCAGCTGTCATAGAGTTTTTTTTTCTCCTAAGTCGTAATGTGTGTATGTTGTTAGGATTTTTGGGATGGAGATAGCTCCTTTGATGTAGCCCCGTCTTCTCAACACAGGCAGTTCTGGGCTTGAGAACTGACTAGACATGTGGCAGTGATCCTCAGCTAAGATGCTAATCAGTCTTTAATTTGCATGAGATTCCAATGAGAATTTCAAAAGTCAAATGATGGCTCTTTCCTGTGAAACATTATTGAGAAAACTCCCAGCACTCACTGACAGAATTGTGACACATCTCTACAGACTCAAAGCAGATAAACAACCTGAAGACAAAACAATTCGAAGACAAAAGCCTAGAATAAATACAAAATAATTAATTCTGAAATATTCTGCACATAAACTTGTGCAGAAATTCTATTATGTCCCAAGTGTGCTCACAGTTGGCTTCAAAGTTCCTGGGTCTCTTTTAGAAATTGAACTGACCTTTCCATCCATTAATGAAGTCAACATCACTGAGGCGTGACCTTCAACAGCCAGAAAGAAAGAAACTTGGAAAGCTTCAGAGATGAAAATAAATTGAATGAATAGGTAAGTAGCTTCAAAATACCCGCAAAGTATCCACACAAAGAAACTACTGTGTGTAAGGATGGCATTGATTCTCTAGAGGGCTGTGCAAATACAAAATAAGAAAATAGCAGATGAGGGTCAGGTATTGTTAGGGTTCACATTCAAACAGTATATGCAACTTGAGCTAGGCAAGGGGAAACAGACTTGAAGCCTATGAAAAAGGGACTGTTGCTCCAGGTTTGACAAGTCAAAAGCACAGCTACCAAAAGTGATTTAGAGGTCTGCACCTCCAGTGTACGTGCTGAATCCAGAAAGCAAAATACACTTATCCTGGGAACACCCACCACGCTCCTGGGAGCACCCTCCATCAAAGCCCAATCAGCACTGCTAACAGTGTTTTGAGTTGCAGCAGGTCTTCATTTTCCCTGAAACTTTGTTTTGATTTGGGCATGCTGGTTTGGAGGAAGTGATTGCTATCTTCAAAAAAGAAGACCTTGGCACTTTGTAGACAATGGACAAACCAAAGCAATGCTGCCCCTGTCTGCACCTCTCTTGCTTCTCCTTCAACGTCTCTGAAATACGTGAAGAAAACAGGCTGCAATCAAAGTTACTGATCTGCCTTGGTATCATTGGGTGCAGCATATATAATCATGTCAACTTAAAGTCACCTAAGGAAAGATGGAACTTGAAACTTTCAGGTGCAAACATCTCTATTTGTGTAACATAAGATAACTTCCAAACACGTTGCCCACTAACTGAAGGCTGACAATGCTGCTGCGTGACATTTGCTCCCATGGGAGCAGCAGGCAGTTTTTTATTTGTTGTGGAAGTCATGTATCATTGTTTATCGAGACCAGATTCTGTATTTGCATCATTTTCTGCAGAGTAGTTCATCCATAAGCATTTTTTATATGGAGCCATTCATACATAAAGTCACTACAAGGACATACCTCGCTCTTTTGTGAGAAATGTCCCCAAACAGTGCCATTACTTTTTGCTGAAAAAGAAATCTCCAAGCCAGGTCTGCTGACCTGTGAGAACTTGCACCACACTAGAAACTACTACAGGAAGAAATGCAGACATCCTCTGCATTTCTTGCTCTAGTTGTATTTACTACCTTCACCGAAAAGCCTCACAACGTTTAGTCTGCTGTTTCTGCTCACTGAGTGCTTCAACATTACAGCCCGGGAACCCGGCGCCAGAGGTAAATCTGGACCCCCACCATGATGCTGTCTGACACATGGTTTGTACAGGACTTTGTCAGCAGAAAATTGCCTCAGGCAGGTGGCCGGATGCCCTCCACACAGCTTCTCTGATTTCTTTCAGCAAGTCAATCCAACATGAAAACATTGCTATAGCCCAAAGCCAAAACCATTACCTTCCTCCTTTGACATTAACACTTCCACCACATACAGCTTAGCAGGAATTCTGGCCAAGGTAAAACACATTGGCCAACATGTAGTCCTTTCTACTAATGATGCATGGTCCGGCTGCCATCTAGAGGCTGCAATGAGGTGCCTGGTCAGACTCAGCTTGCACAGAGAAATACATGCTTCCGATACAGATGCAAGCTGCATTCCAGTCTCTTCTTGTGCTGCAGGTCAAGCATCTCACCAAGAAATTCCTCAGAACTGCTTTAGCTTTAGCCAGAGGAGGATTGCTTAGCAGATGAAGTGATGAGGCAGCAGAGGCATAAAGATTTACTGTGCTAAGAGAAATATGCAAGAACTGCAGTTTGTATCAGAAGTACATTTTTATCAGTGTAGCAATATCAGATTCAACTATAATGAAAATATTTGTAGATTTATTCTCAAAAGTAGATTCAAAACTGGTAGGTCATTTGCATGAGAAGAAATCCTAGATTTTAGCAAAAGCACTAACTGTTGGTTCACACTTGAAATGTAAAATATTAAACTATCAACAATTAACACTGTCATTGTTCTAAAATACAAAAATATAATTTCTTGGTCAAAAAACAACCAGCTATGGCAAATAAAATCTGGGACCTGAACAGCAACAGCTGAAGACTGAAGCAGCTTCCCTACACTTGGAAGCTCTACTTTCATTGCATTACAATACTCCCTCTGCTGGCTAATTTGGAAGGGAATGCATTGCTTCACTGCACATGGGCATTCACACATGGAAGGCCTACATTTTTAGATTTTATTATCTTTTCAAGAAAACAGGAATTTTTTTTTGCTTGCTTTACAAGTTAATATTCTACCACTGCCCCTGCATTTCTTTAAACAGAGAAAGCTCAGAAGTATCTCAGAAGAAAAAAAATCAGAACTTGCTAGATTCATTTCAAATATATAGTGTAAAGAAATGGACAGGTTCCCATGAAATTGGGAACTAAGCCTCACTGAAAACACCTTTTCTGCCAATGCAAAAATTCAACTTACATGGCTACAGGGAAGCTCTTGCCTCACAGCCACAGAGGCAAATGTACATCTGCTTTTATGTAATTTTACCATTAATTGTTCTCTAAAGTAGGTGCACTTACATGAGGTTTAATCCCTCTAGCAGAAGTAACACTCAGCTCTGTACAGACCAAAAGCCCTGCACAATGACTTTGTGAATCCTTCTGCAAACACAAGGTCTACACTGAACTCTTGAATTATGCAGCTAGACAGCTTCAAGTACATACATCCTTCAATCAAAGGAAATTTGTATACTCCTAAAAAAGTAGCCTTGTTCTGTTATTCCCTGCTAAGTGAACACAGCACAGTTACTTCCATGTCAAGAATATTTAAGGACAAGCTTGAATACTTTGCTGAGTGAGTTCTTGCTGAAAGAAGTGGAGAATTCTGGTCTAGCAGCCCAGGCAGAACATGCTGTGTAGCTTGTATATCTTAGCTTCTGTCCTTCCACAAACTTGCTGCAATCATTTTTTTGTGAGTACATTTTAGCACAGACATATTCACCTTTTTAAAATTCAATTCTTTTTTTTTTTTTTTGGAAGCCTTTCTGTGTTCTTGACTGCTATTGAGAAATTATACAAGGAATGCTAAACTAGAAGAGTAGAAAGACAGAACAATCTCATCTGAAGAAGAAAGCTACTGAGAAAAAAGACTTCATTAAAGATAAAGTGTGGTCCAAGAAATTCTAAGGGCATGTGTGCAACCATAGCCACAAGACATCAGCTGATGTCTTGTGTCCAGCAATTCAGAGTCCAAGCAATGAAGTTGGAGGTCAAGCGCAAAGGGATGAGATACATGTCTTATTTGTCTAATAAATTAATCTAATCGCTCACCACATTTTTAGAACCACACATTTTCTTTGTTTAAGCAAGAAAATCAGTCTGCAGACTTAATTAAAAGAGCACTTTGATGGATAGGATCTTGATGAAGCCTGGGAGACACAAGGCTGTGCCTGATACAAAGTCCTGCATTTCCTGATCTCCTCGTATGTCTTGGCCTCCTTGTAATGGAAACACCAACACAGATTGCCCATAACGCTCAGCCACTACATTTCCCTCTTGATTATGTTTGTTTTTGAACTAGCATCTCTGTGGTCACACCACTCCTTTTGATCAGGCCAGTCACAATATTACTACCCCAGACACCCTTTCTCTGGCACATTTTGTTGCTGGGTTCCTGGATGCTACAAAGCCCATGACCTAATTGTGTTAGCGCTCAATAACTATGGTGAGAGTCTCTGCCCCAAGTGTTTATAATGTAAAATAAAGGGAGAGAAATAGGGAGAGGGAGGAAGTACTCTCTTCATTTCACAGATATAGGGTAAATGACACTCTCAAGACATACCAGGGCATCTGCAGCAGAGCCAGGAATCTCAGCTCATTATTTTTATCCTTTCATTTCTCAGTTGAGTATAATGTCTCTCTGAGGGCTGAGGCCTTCTCATACAGACTGCTAGGTTAACAGAGAAGAAAACTTCAAGGGCAACAAGGAAAGAGACACAACTCAATGGTATGTATATATATCAGGCAGGGGCTCAGAGGGGTGACAGGACAGAAATGCACCTAACACATTTTCAGGCTGTTTCTTACTGCGTTCTAAGGAATGCCTCCAGAAGGCAGATATGAGATGGGCATCAATGGGAATAAAGTATAAAGAGAATACAATACTTTTCGTTCACACTTGTTATTTTGTATCAATTGGGATGAGGTTAATGAGACTCAGTGGGACACTATTAAACTTGCACCCTGTCATGAGATGTGAATAATAAAAGCATGATTCTTTCATATGTCTCAGTCTGACTTACCATTACTAACTGCATGTTCTTGACAGCGTTAAGTAATAGCCTCGCTAACAAGCCTGGCTTTTGGCAGTCAGATGAGGTTTTTTCCTCCTTTTCTTGTCACTGCCCTTCACCTTCAGGTTAACTCCTGGTCCATACAACTCCACACACATAAAACATCCGAGGACTTCCCCTTGCCAGCAGCCCCTACTGACCTTCAGTAGCTGCCTTTTACATGGTTGCCCTGAAGAGTATAATCTGGCCTCTGTACTTTTGAAAATATTACATGAACAGAATCTCAGTTTGCAGGCTTTGTAGCCAATAACAGCTCTTACAAACAGACTGCATCGGATCTGGTGTCAGCTGTCCAGTGAGGGGCATGGGAGGGATGATTTTCTGACATGAGACTAAGGCTCTCTCTTCCTCATGAGTTCAGAGCCTTGAATCCAGTACAACTTTGGATCCTCATGCATTATTTGAGCTTAGCCTGTCTGGGTGGCATGAGAGATTCCAGTGCTAACAATGTTCTCACTCCCTTCCTCCTCTGCCCCATGGCTGAGAAATCTCCATGAGCTTTTAAAAGCAAAAGAGATCAAGCAACATGCCACTTCGCACGAAGTAACAACCTTCAACAAAAATTCAGCTTGCAAGGCTGTTACAAGGTATGGAATCAGCTGTGTGAAGTTGTGCCATTTATAAAGACTTCTTCTGCTCACTGTTTTCACTTCTCACCCCACGTGACAGAAAGTAGAAGGGCTATTTACAGCTACTTTAACTCCTTCACTAGAGGCCAGAGAGCTGTGTCAGCTCTAGGCCTGATCTGCAGCTGAAACGTGAGCACGCAGCACTGCTCCTGCTCAGGCTCAAACCCTTTCTGTGTCTACATGGCACTCTGTGAGGATCAAAGCCAGCCTTTGCTGTTGAATGTTTGCCAGAGCTCCAGGTCTGGACTGAAGCTGAGGTGCACCACACGCTGTAACAGGCAGGCAAAAGCCTTTCAGCTCCTGGGGTTCGGGAAATGACTGGTGCCTTGTTTGGCATGGATGCACAGAATGCAGCACAATGCTTTGCTTCTGCTTGGACCATGGATATCTGATTTCACCCGTGTAAAACAATGGGAACACCACCCTGCCTCAGAGCTGCCCTGCAAATACAAGTTTAAGTGAGTAGGCACAGGAGAATGAAACCTCCTGACTCATGGGATGAATCGAGGCCCTGCCTTAGATTTGAAGCTCCACAAGGGATATATGGTTCTGCATGACCAAAATGCCCTTCTCTCAACATCTTGTGAGATTCTGCCTATTCTTAGGAACCTTTTATCCCAGCAATGGGTTCATTTGATGTCAAGCAATTTGACTGAAATAATTTACACTAATTTGCTACGTGGTGAATTAGCGTAACTACCAACTGAGCTTTTGCCACAAGACTCCTGCCTCATTCATGTCAGTGGCTTCAAGGGATTTTCTGACTTTCCGAACAGTACACATGGCTAAAACAATAGATACAGTAGTTACAGTGGCATGGGAAACTTGCACTTGGCATGGGCAAGGCCTCGGCTGGAACCCTTCAAGAGAGCTGGATGTGTATCCTACATCAGGACACATAGAGCAACTGGCAATAACCAAGGGAAGAACAAGAATGATCCAGGGTGAATAAACTACGGGGAAAGACTGAAAGAACAGTGGTAATCTAGAAAGAGAATGCAATGTGAAAACAGTCCTTAACTGCTGCTAAAAGGTAGTAATCTCTTCAAATGGTTAAAAAGAAGAAAAAAACAAGACTTAAGGGACCTAAAATTGAATTAGAGTAGATTCTGGTTAGATAAAAGTTAAACCAAAATGAAACAAGTTGGAGATGAATTGTCCAGGGGCTAGCATGGAGCAGCTATCACTTTCAGTCTTTAAGTACAGATTAGATGCTCATCCGACAGGAATAACAATGGTAGAGCTATCTCCAGTTGAAAGACAGATGAGAAGGCCCCTTCTGGCTCCTCGTAGCTCTCTAATTCAATAATTAGTAACTTCTATGTCATCATTCATTTTTTTTTACTATAGAACCCAGGCCCAGGAAAACACACCATTGTAACACCGAGGTGACAAGAAGAGCAGTCATTAGCAAAGAACCCATTTAGCAGTTCAGACCTTCGAGTAACCTGGGCTTCCCTGCAGATGGAGGTATCCACGTATTAGTTGCAGAGCTCAGAAAGGGTCCAAGAACATCCTCCAAAGAGAGAGATCTAGAAAGCATGATGTATGAGGAAAGACTGAAAGAACTGGCCCCACTGCTCAATCTAGAAAAGATTTCACACTGCAAAATGGCAGTGTTTATTTTGGCTTCCCTAAATTTTACCAACAAAGCACTAGTTTTTGTGGGGTATGGTTGATTGGTTCTTATGGGAAGAATAGAAACTGAATAGAAATTGCTGTCCCGAAAGTGTTATCTGGATGAGCATGTCACTCATTAGTTCAGAGGCAAGGACTTGGATTTTAGTGTTGTATGGCTAGAGACAGGACTGGAGGAGATGAGACAAACTACAGTAACTCATCCCTCTCAATTCCTCCAACTTGACAACGCACAGAAAAGAGGAAAAGGTCTTTCAAGAAAAAATCCAGCACAGCAGAACTGTGAGCAAAAGGCAGGGCTGGGTGTGGTGTCATCAAAGCATTTGTTCCTCACCTGCTCCCAGGCTCTCCAGATGCCCTGCATACCTAGCTGGGGAGCAGCAAACAGCCACTCCAGGTGGCAGGGAACACACAGCCACAGGTGACCAAGTCCCAGTTGATCCATCTCACGGTGTGCTAAAATCCATCTCACTCCAGCGCTAACTTGAACACACAGAAAGATTAGGAAGCTGAATGCCACAGAGACGCATTGTTTAAGCCCAAATCCCGCTTTCAGCCCTGAAGAATCAGGAATACAGTAAGCACAGCATTCCACCTGATGATTTTGCTTAGCACAGCACTGACTCAAAATCAATACCAGGCCAAAGAAATCTTGCTAAAATTGTGTCTCATTTGATAACATTGTAAGGTCATTTCAAGGAAATAGCACATGGACGTCATGAACATCCGAAAAGCTGTAAACTTCAGTTAACGAAACAGACCTCAACACTGCTCTTAACCACAAAGATCAAGTGACATTTAAAAGGAAACAAAAAGATGCAAATCATACATTTTTGAGTCTTTGAAGACTGTGCTGGCAGTGTTCCATGTCAGAGCACTTCTCAGCACAGCTCGTTTCTCTGCAGTCAGCCTTTTCGCTTGTTTCAGTGCTGACTATGCAGAGTACACCAGACATTTTTAACCTCAATAATTTTTCCATTACCTGTCAGGAACAGCACTAACAACAGGCATTATTACATTACAGTTGTGTTAGAGGTACAATATTGAATTGTTCAGGCCTAAACTTTTAATTACGTTACGATAGCTTATTATAGATAAGCACTGCGGAGGACAGGGCGGCTGCAAGGGGATGCAACTTGCCTCTTCAGCTCACAGCATGAAACTCAGCAATGAGTAAAGCAAGCAGTGCAGTGACACACTTCCTAAAACCATGCAGAAACCCTATTTCCTCCCAGGATTTTAGAGAGAGCACACTTTGACATGCTTCTGTGCAGCCCACTGATGATCATCTTGTTTAAAATGCACCCAATTCCACATGGAAGCTTTGGCTTCTCTTCTTTTACTGTCACTTTTGCAAACAACCATCCTATTCTCAGATTTGGCTCCATCAAGTTTCCTTAGAAGCATTATCACTGTTTCCTTTTTTCCTATCTCTGTCATGATGCTACACAAATAACCAGTTCCACATACCTGCCAGAGAGAAAACAAGCAGAGCATGGTTGTCAGAATCAAAGACCTTGCTGAAATCACATGGATTTTAATAAAAAAAGAGAGACAGACAGAGAGAGGAACCAATCCTCCTGTCTTCTGCCATCACACAGAAGTAGGAAGCTTACACTGAAGTGGAGCAGAATACTGTGGACAGACATGCCGCAGCAGAACTTCTATGACTAGATATTATTTCACAGGTACCCCAGTTAGATATGGACTCAAATCTATGATGCTCATTGGCCTGTCCCCAACTTGCATTTTATTATTTATGCACTTTACTATAGATATCTGTATAAATATGATGCTTCATCACACAGCCGCTATGTTCCAAAGCACGCTGGCTATGGAGGGATGGAGGTTTCCACAAATCTCAGCTCTTACAGAAATGTTCCTGTTCCTACAGGTTACAAATACCTAAGAAGATTTTCTGAGGACAGTAGACAGTGTCATCTAGTACAAATTCAAAACTGCATTAATAGCACTGTTTCTCTGCCAACTTCTAGCAGAAGCATCCAGCCAACACAGCAATACACCACAACTAGTGCAGGCACTGCTTTCACAGTTGTTAAGATCTCACTTAAAAGCCTTCACACAACGTTTAAGTCTTGCAAATGACAAAAAGCAAAAGACAGAACGTAATGCCACAGAGACAATAATCTCATTCCAGAGAGGAAAGGTTTACATGTAAGAGTTCAAGTACGTGAGTGTAACCTAGGACTGAAACGTGGTCTAGAGCTAGTATTGAGTATAAGCAACAGACCCATGGTCCGCACAGTTTGGTCCCAGGTGCCCTTGCTCAGTTTTCTATCACCCTTTTCCAGTCCCTTTGCAACCAACAGCCTACCTTGTAGTTCCTGACTCTCCTGTGTTTTGTATCTGAAGTGGCAGGACTCAGTTGCCAGCCCACCAAGTGCTGCCTCCCCATAACTGCTGCGGAGGACACTGGGCCACAATAAGATGGGATGAATTGGTTTTGCTCCTCTTGGTGATGCTTTGTTGAGAGTGCTGGAAACCTCTTTGGTTCCCAGCAGTACAATAGTTTACAGTAATTATCATTTCCTATCTTCCAGATTTTACTGCTGTCACTCCAATTCTCCCATTGCTTTGTCAGTGCAGAAATAAGCCCCGAGTAAGTTCTCTGCAACATTCTCTCCATCTGCGATCCTAGCTCCGCTGCCCGGGCCAGAGTCAAGCTGCCAAGTTCCATCAGGAGCTTCTCCCGAACTCGCCAGTCTGCTGCTTTGTCGATGAGCTGCTCCAGGATCAGCTCCTCCTGCCAACAGCCAAAAGCACAGGCTGATGCCAATTCTTGCAGTGCCAAAGCAAAGGTCATGAAAGTCTCACCTGGCTGTTGTGCTCGCTGCCTGAATTGAAACCTCTGTAATACCACACTTTGCCTGGGCTTAATGTGCCCTGAAAATTTCTTCATTGTTTCTTCAAAGGAGGCAGCTGAAAGCAGGTCATAAAAACACTCTAATCTTTCACATCCAAAGACTGAGAATAGTCCTTCAGGAGTCTTCAGGTTTCACTCATCAGTTTGCTCTATCAGCCAAATCATACAACCAGCCACTGACACCAGGACCCACAAGATTTCACAGTTTCAGCAATTTGTGCAGCATAAACCAGCAGCAAGATGCAACCAGAGCTTCCCAGCCTTCACTGTCACCACCATACAGGTCCAAGATACTCCCACTACCTCTGAGCAAGAGCATGGAGATACATCACAGCTGCTCTGACTTGTCACAAGGAAGCTATTTCTTGTCACGTAGAAGACTCCTGCCTCCAGCACAGGCTGTCCGGCTGGGCAGGAAATGCGGAGCTCCTCCCATGCAGTCAGCCAGGATGGGGGAAGGTGAGCCCAAGTGGAGAAAACTGAAGGGGCATGGGAAGGAAACACGAAGATGAAATGGCAAGGAACAGTTTTTGTTACATTCCACAATATCCTAAAGCAGAGCTTGTCGAAAGTTTCAGGGGATTCGAACATAGAATCCATGTTTAATGGTACTAAAATAATTGCTCACAGCCATTGAGCACAGTCCTCATCAGCAAAACAATCCCACACGCCAATGAGGCATACCTAGAAAGTGAGCAGGGCTGCAGTGAAAATGAGATCGTGCTGACAGTCAGGGCTGCCTACGTTTGCCCTCACGGATGCAGGCTGACGGTTCTTTACGTTTTGATGTCTTAAAAATAATGCCTAAGAAAGGCATCCTCCTGGACAAAGCCCATTATTCCATGTAAAAGTGGCACTATTTCACTAGCAGGTTACAGAGACCAAACCCACAGTCATCTCAGACCAGCAGAGCTGCAGCAAGATCTTTGTCCAGGCCTTTTTGATTCTCAGGAGTCCAGGGCTGCCTCCATTCTGCAAGTTTTTTCAGCAATCACCTAGCAGGTACAGTCAGAAACACAGCACCTCAAAACTGTGTGTTGTAGAAAAGATACAGAGAAGCAAGGAGGAGATGAATTGCTTGCCCTGCACATTTGTGAATGCGTATGTTATCAAGAAACACTTTGTAGACCTTTTTCACATTTTGGTCTGCTGTATCCCAAAGAGACCAGAGAGCTCTACACTTCCCATCCCTGCCTTCAGGTACTTCAGGGAGGGTTGAGCAGCTCTCTGCAGCACACCCCTCTATAGGCCCAGATACCTGCAGATTTAAGGTGTCCCTTCTCAATGAAATGCTGTAGTAGCCAGCTCCACTGGTTCAGAAGAACTGATCAATTTTTTCTAACAGTAACACAAAACATTTTATTCAGCTAGGCAAAAATCCTGAAGGAGACTGGAGAAGCTCAGCTGGAGAACAAAGCAGGGTGGGATACGGATCTAACATACTAGAACATGGGTTTAAATGATCCATCAGCTCTCTGTGTGCTGGTTTACTACCTTACTTCTTAACATATAGAGCTCTAATTGAAAAGTGAATGCTGTCAAAAGCTAGGAAACAAAAAAGACATTGGAGGGGCTGGACTGTAGTTAACATAAAAAGAAAAGTTACTCATCTCAATTAGTGCACAGGTGGACAAGAAAAGGATAAATGTAATTGCAAAGCCTTTTGTCTGAATTCCTATCAGGTTAAAACTCTTAATGGTTCTTTACTTCAGCTGGACAAAACTATCTGTGAAATACACTGATGACATCAGAAAGCATTAACAGACCGCGAAGTTTCAGCAGCATAAGTGGCTTTTACAGAATTTTGCTTAAGTGCAAGCTCCTATTCAAGCACATCTGAGATATATGGGTAAATGTTTCCTTTCCTAAAAGATCAGATGACCTAGGAGAATAACTGCAGAAGAGATGCAGGCTGATGGACTCTGAATCCCAATATTCCAAATTTATAGATTGAATGAAACATCCTTTAACATACCAATCCCTTCCACAGCACACTTCATGCCATCCCCAGTCCCCCGACCACACAGAGAAAAGGAGCTCAGAGACATTACTAGTTCTGGTCTTGACAATAAATAAGACAAAGCCAGGAGCAGCAGTTAGGGCTTTGGTATCCCAATCCCCTTCACTCAGCAGCTCTACTTCTGGAAACAAACATAGGGCAAGTAGTCAAAAGCTGTTTCTTGATAACATCTAACCCTATTTAAAGACAACCATATTTAAAAAGACTTCTCTGACTGAAGACCCTGAGCTACAAACTGTTGGCAGCTGACAGCATGCTCTGGAGAAGCCTTACTGTATGTTTGCTGTATTTTTATACCTTTTCCTGAACATCATCTTTTGATTGCTGAGAGACACAGGATGCTGGGATAAACAGAGCAGGACAAAGATCCACCTGGCCGCCATGGCAATTCCTATCACCTTATTTCACAGAAACGAAAACAAGTTCAAACAGGGTGATGCTAAAAAGGTGACCTCGTTCATAGAATTTCAGGATGGATTTTTAAACAGAGACCTGATCCTTGTTGCCTGCTTTGGAAAACTTGCCTGTAAAGATCAGTAGTTGTAGCCTTTTGCTGGGTAGTATGGAAAATCAAATAAAGTAATCAAGTCAGGTTAAGTGTAAACAAGCTGCAAAGTAATCCTGTGTATTTCAATTAAAGATACAACATCTCTTCAAACCAAGAGGTCTTGCCTCTACATTGTAGCATGCAGTATAGGTCAAACACATGCCACTGGACCCTGGTCTAACACAACACAAACAACTGGGCTTACAGGAGATGGCCAGAAAGCCCAGCTGCACACACAGAGCATGTGGTGCTCCTTAACCACTTCTGAGTGACCCTTCCAGAGATCATGGCCAGGAATGAGTCATTCCACAACAGTATTAACTTGGTCATCTCCATCCACTCTCTTTCCTCCAAACTGGAGAAGCTGCTTTTGTGAAACATACTTTCCCAGGAGCCATCAGGTGAATCCTATCACCTGGTAGGAGGGCCAGAGACCCTGCCTGGGAACAGAATGGTCACTGCAGGCAGCCACTGCGACATATGTCCCATATGAACAGACCTGGCAGGTCAGATACCTTATTTAAACCCCCAGTGCTCTTTTGTTGCTTCTGTTTCTCTGCTGTAATTATGAAACATTCCCAAATGAAAGGATTTACCCTGATTAACTACAAGGTGTTCTCAAAGCCACCCAAAATGCCTAGGAGAGCATTTCATTACTACTTAGCTGTTGGGAAGCTTGCGCCTCTTCTAGGTGTTAATTATCTTCCTGAGAGTTCTGCATTCAGCATCTACAGGAATGTCAGGGTAATTGCTGAGGAAGAGCAGAGTGTCCCACCTGTTATCTAACTCCAGAGAAAACAGATGTGCAGGCATGCTTGGGTCTTCTTTAAAGACCCAGCAAAGAGGAACAGCTGATCAAACAGGAGAAGGGGGTGCTTCTGTGAGTCCCAAAACAGTGACTGCCCTGGAGATTTACATACAGAGGATGAGGAGAAAAGATGCATGCAGCCACACTGCAGAGAGCTCCTTCAGCAAATCATCCTTCTAAGAGTTGTGCCTAGAGTTCTGGGGGCTCCTGGGAAAGAGTTCTGTCCTAGACACATGGCACGAGCATTCAGGACTCTGATCATAATCAGGGCAGCACTGACAAAGCACGGAGAGATGGCTGCTCCCCGAGCTTCCATTTACTTTGGCTTCACTGCTAAGACATGATTAAGCCAGCATGATAAGACACCAGTGGGGCAGAACTATGCAAATAAAATGTGGATAAGTTTTAAAATGATGCATAGATATAATTTGAAGTATCACCTTAAACTTCTCATCTACAAAGACTACGCCACAAGAGAAACTGGAGCAGGCAGATCAGATGTGTCTGCTTTCCATCGTACATGAAACTTTGCTGACTTGGGAATATAAACAGCCCTATGACATTTCACAGAAGAAAAACAGCAGCTCCAATGGAAAGTATGATGTTTTAGTCTAGTCCTTCCTTTTTGTAACTATTACTTTGCTCCACATTAGTGTGACTGAACGTAAGTTTTCAACGCTAATTACAGCTGCTTTGCATCAGAGGCATTTTCCCTGTCATTGCCCACCCACCACTGTGTTGCTGTGCAGAGGAGGGATGCACGCCTGCTCACGTATCAGGAGACATCACCCCGGAACTTGAAATACCAGGAACATGGAACAGTATGTTACTTGTAATTCCTGCTGTCACTGAATAAAACAGAGAGCACTGCTATTTCTTTGCAAATAAAATGCTCCAATTTTCTAAGTTTGTGATGGAAAACTGATGAACAAAACCTCTTCTTTGAAATGTTTAAAATTCTATGGTGGCTGAGCATAGAAAACAAGGCGCATGAGCACAACAGGAACAGAACAGGGCAAGGTGTATAGATTGTCTCTGGAAGTCCTGTTGCCTGAAAGCCAGTGGTTAAAACTAGCTTGTCTACCCACATAACTTTCTGGGCAGCAAAATATTCAAATATGATGATCATTGCAAGCTTCGCTAATAAATCAGAACTTCTTTTTAAATTACAGAATCACAGAACC
>WBMW01002510.1:0-67225 GCA_013396635.1 Penelope pileata | reverse complement strand
GCCTCCTGGTTCCCCTAGTCTCGCACTGTCCGGGGTGGGGATAACTCCGGGGGTTGGGGGTGCTGAGGGAGATGCCCACCCCGTGTGGGCTCCGGATTGCCGTCGTGGGCTCCGCTCCCCGAGCAGCCAAATTCGGCCGGGCAAGGCCTCCCCGCCTCGTTAGCGGGTGATGGATGGCCTTATTACAGCGTGCTCTTGTAAGTGTGACCGAGCTGATTGCGCTGCATATGGTTGGGATAATGCTCGTTTTAAACAACTGAATAATAATAATACCAATAAAAAAAAGAACCGGGAGAGGAAGGAGATGAGCTCTGGAGAACGGGTTAAGCCTAAACGATCGCGGGGAGCGGGGCCGTAACTCGCGCATTAAATCGCTCCGTTTCCATCGCATCGCTCAGCCCTCCCCGGCTCCTCTCAGCCCACCTTCGCGGTGTTTTATGTCACCTTCTGGGCCGTTATTAAGCGACAGAGCGCCGAGACCGCCGCTCGCGTCCCCGCCTCGGACTCCCCGTTTTTATTAAGGCCGTATGATTAAACCGGATCGGATCTGCTTTCCCAGCGCTATTCTGTACCTCAGCGCCCAACTCATCAGCACATCGGCTCTCCATCCCTCGCACTCCCCGCTCGGCTGTTCGGGCGTTTGCCAGCACCTGCAGCACGGCGTGCGGCTCCCTTCGCTCCGGGCTCACCCACCCGAAGGATCCTTTTGTTTCCCTCTATTCTCCCCCACGCTCGGGCGCTTAATTTTACAACCGAGTTTAGCCCCTGCGAGCACCCTCCGCCATATGTCACCCCCGGGCCCGCTGTCCTCCTGCTTCTGTCACCCTGGGGCAGAGCCACCGCCGCAACGGGCTGCAGCCGCTCTGGCACGAACGGCCTCGTTCAGGAGCGTCAGGTTCCTGCGGGGCCGCGGGGGTGGGAAGCCGATCCTCACGTCCTTTCGCTGCATCCTTCACCCCCGCGTCCCTCATCTGCTGCCTGCTCCCCCCAAATCCCTTCGCTCTTCCTCTGCGCGTTCCTTCCGCACCCGCGGAGGTGCTGAGCGCTGTTCCGGGGGTGGGCAGACCCCGCTCGGGGCCGCTCCCCGTCTCCGCCAAGTTTTTTCTTCTTCTCTCATTCTCTCTTTTCAAACCAGAAAGCAAAGAAATAACCGCATTTCTTTGCTTTTCTGTTTCTATTTCTTTTTCTGTTCCTTTCTATCTTTTAATATTTTTTATTTTCTTTTATTTTTTCATTTAAACTCAGTGTGCCTACCGCCATCCCCGTAGCACAACTTTCCCCAAATATTTACAAGACCCATTATTGCGTGCACACATACAGGGACGCAAAGCAAACAGAGTGCTCTTCCCCTCCCTGCGAAGAAGTGCCGGGACTTGAGAGACAGAAATTGCCACTTAAGAGCATCACAGGGAAGTATTAAGTAATTATTTAAAACAAGGCTGTTTAGAAAAATATTTGTATTTATTGCAGCTGCTCGATTGGCCTCGTTAAAGCCGGCGAGCATTTAAATTGTGGTAGTCTCATTTAAATCCAGTTTCGTTCCAGCAGGCTGCAGAGCCTGAATAGAACCAATCACTCCATAATGATGATGAATGAGAAATTAATTCAGATACAAGCAAGACAATTTAGGCCTTCATCTGTTTAAATAGCCTTCCAAGATTATTCGCAATTGCGGGTCACAGTTTTAATCAATTGTCCAATCTTGTGAAAGTCATATCCTTGCATCTTCATCCGGATTATTTATAGCGCGCCGGAGCCCGGTGGAAGGTACACGCTCTTAACAGGAACAATTACTTAAGGGGAAGCGTTCGCAGAAATGAAAAACAAATGCCTCCTTGGGCAGTGGGTGATGGAACGCCTCCTCGCCGCCCGGCGCATCCTCGGAGGAAGGAAGGAAAGAAGGAAGGAAAGAAGGGAGCTGCGCGGAGGGCGACAAGGGGACATCGTCCACTCCGTCTCCGGCCTCAGCGAAGCCTCCCACGCGGGACGCGGCCGAGGCCACGCGCGGGGATGACGGTCCCTGCGGCGGGCGGACCGGCGTTTTCCCCTTCTGCCTGTTCTGAGGCTTACATTCATATACACACCTGAAACCCTAAAAGCCCTCGTAACTGCCTGCAGGGGCAGCTTCAGGCTCCTGCCCGAACTGAGGGGAGGACCTCGGGCTCGGATGAGCACCCGCTGCCCCGGCGGGGCCGAGCGCACGGGGAGGACAGCGCCGGGGGATGCCCGGGGTGCGACAGGGACAGCTCCCGGCCCTGCGAGCATCCCTTTCCGGGAGCTATGCGTGAAGCCCCCGACCCTGGGGCGGATTTCCCGCACATTGTCTCCAAGGGAGCGGGGCAGGGCTGCGGCCGCGGGAGCACCCACCCGTGATAGGCGACACCGGGATTCGAGGCGGGGGGGCGCTCGCGTGGCCGTGGCCCTGCTCCCGACACGGGAGCCGGGAGCAGCGCTGGGCTCCGCAACAAAAGCCTGCGGGGCTGCGGAACCCCCGGAGCTCGGAGGAGCCAATCTCAGCAGCGGACTTTGATGTATCGCTGTCCAATTAGTGCCGTTAATTGGTGTCCTCTGGGACAGGCAAACCGGGACCGGGGACGGCGAGTGCTCGCTCAAAACGGGCTGCCCGCTCGCGAGGCAATGAGCAGAGATGAGGCGGCCGGAGGCACCCGCCCTGCACTCCCCGTTCCGAGAGGCCCTGCGCCCACGGACGCGCTGTGCCCGGGCGGAGCGGGGCTGCGGGTGGAGCTGCCCCCGCCCTCGGATTCCCCTTTTGCTCCGTAGGAGGAGGGGGGTCATCAGCCCTGCTTAAAACATAGCGCACGTTCCTTCCCATTTGGCTAATGAAGGTCGTCTGTTAAGCGTAATTTTAGAGGTTAAATGGGGCTGAGTGCAGATTTAAAGATGCTTGATAAAACGTTTCACTTAAATGCCGCGAACTGTATCTATAGATCCCATCACGGCAGTCCGCATTTACCTCGGGTGAGGAGGAAACAAAACAAATACACAAACAGACGGGGAGGAAAAAGCACTGCCAATTTATTCCAAACCAAAAATGCTGGGTCGAAAAAGAAATTGATCGCTTCATCCATCAAACATATAAAATACATTTCTGAGATCAGGAGTGGCTCTGGAAGAGAAGCAGAGTCAGGGGGGAGGAAGTTTGTTCTTGACAAGCACCCTCAGAAGGGATGTGCTAGGAAAAATCGGGAAGAATGAAAGACAGCTGTCACTGTAAGCTCACCTTGACGCAGATCTGGTTTGTTTTTCCATTTTTTTTTTCCCCCATGGGTACCCGTAAAGCACTTTAAGGAAAAAAAATCGCTTGAAGGCAGAGGAAGATGAGGCTTTGGATTAATAAGGAAATAAATTTGGCAGAATGGCAAGCAATGCTGACTTCTCAAAAATGATGCTGGCAGAGGTGTCTCCAGGGAAGGCAGCCAGCCCGAGGCTGCCCCTGGAGCCATCGATCCCCGGTGCCTGGGCACACCTCCGGACTCAGCCGCCAGCCTTTCTGTAGGGAAACATCTCTGACTGATATACGTAAGGTGAACTGTTTCATTTACTCTTCTGCATTTCTTTTTCAGCATTCAAATATTGGCTTTTAGCCGCATGCTTCCTGAGCAGCAATGCAGATGTTAGGGACATCTTTTACAGCTGGCCCCCAGAAGCCAAGACCCAGAGATGGGTTGTGCATTGCCACCAAATGTCACAGCCTGAAAACACCACCTCCTCCCTTCATGGAGAGACTCCAGCTAGCACTGAGGTGGGTGCACTCAGTTTCTCACCCAGGAGAAAAGGCTCTGTCTGTGCATCCAGTTTTGTCAACAGCTTGATTTCACCCTGTGAAAGCTTCATTAAAAGCCTTTTACACTTTCCACCTTGTTTGCCTCTGACCAGATTCTGAAAGTCCTAACTAACCCCCAAAACACATTTTTCCTTCCTTAGGAGAGGTTTGCTTGCTGCTATTGCGCTGCAGGAGCCAAGATGAATTGCAGAGCAAATAAAGTAACTATTACGAGATCCACACAATTAATGTGTGGCCTTGTACTCACATAGACTGTGAATCACTCCTGGGAATGAACTACAATTATTCTAACATTTACTCAAGCCTGTGTACTTTAGGGAGGGAAGTTTTCTCTAATGTGGAGACACTGAGTCATAGGTTCCAAAACCACTTTCCACAAATGACCCCACCTGAAGTAAAATTTAATCCAAAACCAAAAGGTCTGGTTTACTAAACCTCCCGCTAGAAAAGAGCACAGGCTTGCCTCCTCTGACAACTACAAATGAAGTAGAAAATCATACAGAAAAGAGAAGAAAAAATAAAAAAAAAAGGGAGAAGGGAAAAACCTAGGTTTGTCAGTGTTTATGCTGCCCTTGCAGCCAGCTGAAATGCGAGCTGGGACCTATTCCGGAGGCAGGAGAGTGCTCAGCCAGATGACGGAGGTTGATCTGGCTCCAAGTGATGTTCCTAACACATTCCTTGTTTGGTGGCAATGTGGGTTTGGATGAGAGGAGAAGCCCAAGCATCCGAGCTGGTCTCAGCCCTGAGCAGCGCATTACTGCCCACTAACGCTTGCTCGCAGGATACAAGGCAGTGCACAATCCCGTTCCCCTCTTTCTCTGTTCTGGCACTCAGAGCTTCCCACGTCAGAGCCTGCATGCCATTGGGGTCACAAAGACAGGTTTTTGCAACAGCTGTACTGCAGTACTGAGCAACTGCATCACTGCAGGCAACAAGGCAGCTACTCCTGTATCTGTTTAGCCCATTTTATCTAATCTAACTTCAGACGATGACAGCAGATCCTCCAGGAACAAAGGCAATAGCGTCACTAATTATAGTTCCCTACTTTTGATGTCAGCAGGGCAGTTTATATCCGTGTCTTTGAGACAGCAACTGACTTTTGCATTATAAGGTCTTCCAGTTGGCAACTTGTACCCTAAAGAGTGTGACCAAGTCTTTCTAAAGCAGCAGTGCAACATGAGCAGGAGAAAGGACAACTTGACCTTCATTTTCTAGTGCTGCTCCACATTCGCCTGTGTGAGTGTGGTGTGGGATCTCCAGGTGTGAGGATCAGAGACACTGATACTGCACTGGTTTCCAGTGCTGAGCTCCCTGGCGTTTGTCCCAAACAACATTCTCCAGACCAGCACTCCCCAGCAAACCCAAGTCACTCCTAACTCTAAATAGAGGCAGTCAGCTGAGATTTGGAGCAAGTGAGGATCAGCAGTACCATGCAATTTTGGCACATCCAGAAGATTCTGTGGTTCCAGTATCTAATACAAAGTTTGTACCCAGACATTTGGTCTTCATCACTAACCTCCCTTCTTAGCCTAGCAGAAGATACTCCTTGTTCTGATTTTGTACTCCTCAACACCCGAGCAGCCAGTCAGGGTAACATCTCTGCACTACGACTCACGGCTTCATGGTGACACGGCAACGTCGTATCACTGCTGCATAACTCCACCAAGGGCAAAAACATCAACTCTAATAGCTTAAATCACTTTTTATTCAGGAACATAATGCTCACAACAGCCTCTCCTTGAAAAGAAGTTGTAAAGTTGAGCATCTGTGCGCATGCCATTTCACTTCTACATAACCATTCCTTCAGCAAGGGACGCTATTTGAGTCATGTCTGCTATAATCTTCTATACCAATAAAAATTTGAGTTGCTGTTACCCTCTCATACAGATGCTTTTCAAGTGTTGTCTCCAATACATCACTTCCCAGACTCCTCACAATTTTGTTTTATGAATTGCTAATTTAACTCTAGAAAAACCTCCAGCTTGATCTGTACATCACAAACTGCCCGATTTTGCCCCAGTTGTGCATTATGATGCATTTGACAGCAAAAGACTTTTGAAGGAGGTGCTCAGCATGACTTGACGTATCAGCACATGGAGAATCTTGGTAGTGTATGCCAACTGTGATTCACTCTCACTGGCAAAAGCAAACAGAATAGTCCAGAAAAACAAAACAAAACAAAACAAATCACTCCACTTTGCATTTTTTTCCTAAAGAAACTGCTATTTATCCTTCTGTTCTGCTTAGCTAAATTACTAAACCTTTATTTCCCAGTATTTTCCATCAAAGAATTTTGCATGCTGTAGTAAAATCTCTCTGCCTTCGCTCTGACAAGCTGAGCAAACTCGATTTGTGTGATCTGCCAGTGAGAGGCACTTTGCTCAGTTATTGATCTCTGGGTGAGACTCTCTTCTACACCATCTCCAATTTTACAGCCTCCTTTTTGAAGCACGTATGAGAGCATTTAGCATTTGTTCCAGCAGTAGCCTGTCATTCACGTTTCATCTTTTATTTCTATTTAACATTTCCTGTACAGGCAGCCAAGGATTGCACTAGTCTGCAAGCAGGTCTGCAGCACTGCACTGGGACCTCGTGTTCACACATTTCTCCACTGTGATCTTGCTTTCCTCCATCTCTGTCTTCTAGAACGTGCTCCCCAGCCTGTAAGGACAGCTTGCATCCATTGTTCCTAAACATCTAATTTTATGTTTTACAATATTAAGGGTTTGTCAGGTCAGATTTCTCTGAGACATTCATGCAACTTAGCTGCAGGGCTGCCCTGCTGCCTTGGAGAAGAAATACATGAGAAGAAAAAAAAGTGACCGCAGCCCCCTGATTGCTCTGCTCTGTTTTTTCATAGGCTTGGTAATGGCTGCAGGTGCCACCTACACAAATCCTTGACACAGCAATCAACAGTGGGCATGTACATGGTTCTGAATACCTGAATGTAGCGGCCAGCAGTGCAGAACCCACTGCTCGGCAGAACCTTGTTTGCGGCAGTCCCATTTCATGATCGTTTCTATATTGGCAACTCTTCTTGGTGATCTTTAAATCAGCCAATGGCTTGTTTGACAAACCTGCCAACTAGAGATATTGTGTAAAGCAGTGTTAATGTATAACAAGCTAAGACTGGAATGTCACGCAATAACTTCCTCAGAAAAGCCTCCACTGAGATATCTATAAGCTCAACCCATAATCCCATCAAAATAAATGTGCAATGTCAAAACATATTTTTCTCAAAGCTACGCTGATTGACATTACTTATATTCATTTCCTATGTTCTTTATTAAATTAACATGCCAGTTTTGCTTTTATTTTCTTTTATATTGGTGTCACGCTAATGAGCCCACTTACTAGGTCACCTCCTTCTTTCCTTCTGAATAGAAGCAAAACATTATCTCTTTTGGAATTTCACCAGTATTCCAAGATTTCTTGCAAATAAACAACAGATTTCTTTCCAGTCACATCTTTAACAACTCTCCAAATGCACTGTTTATTATCTCTCTGTCTCATTAGGCATTATTTAATACCCTCTTCAGTTAATAACTTCATTAAAAGTACTTATTTTTCCTCTTTTGTTATGATTACATCACTCTGCTTTCCAAATGCAGATTAAAACTACTGAGCAGATTTATTTTGTTTTTGATGTAAGCTTGAACATTTTCTTACTGCTCTTATGCATATCATCCTTGGAGTTTTCCTGTTGTCTTCCGTTTCCCTCCCCAGCTTTATAGAATTTTAATGTGCGCTCACTGTTATCTATTACAGGTCTCTCTGCATATTGTACAGTGATCTTTTTACTTGTTTGCTGTCATTTTGTTCTCTCCCAGTACTGTTCTGTAGTTAAAAGGCTGCCCTGCATATAGATATTGCTCAGAATTGCTCATATTCAATGTAATTTCCGGTCTCTAGCCACCCACCAGTTTCCAGTCTAAAAATTTATTCATCATAACAAGGTCCAAAAAATAGTTTTTTTCCATGCTGGACAGCATGCCTTTCAAGTTGGGAAATTATCTATGATTTTTAGAAACTATCAGTGATGGTTTACTGCAAGCTGCGTAAGATAATGCACGTGCTATACTGAGTTAGTCCAGATGCTACTATTTTTATTCCTAGATATTGCAGACAAATGTTTAAGAGGTAATTCATCCCATTCTTGGGTTTGATTTGGCAGTTTGTGACACACTCCTGTCAGCATTCCTGGTCTTTGTTACTTAGTACATCAATCCATACGCGTTTGAGACCATTTAGTTATGAGTTACAGTGGCCAAATGGTCTTTCCTCCTCACTGCTTTTACCTCTCTATCTGCTTATCCAGGGTACAACCTGAGTGTGATGCTCTGTTCACGTGGCTAATCTCACAGGTGCTAATGATGCTTTTCCCAAATAAGAATTTCCTGCTCCTTGTCCGCGTTACCCGTATGCCCTCTCACTTTTATAGAGGAATCTGAAGCATCCATTTTCTTCACATTCTTTGTTACAGTGGTTCAAGTTTGTAATTTATTTTCCCATATTTGCAGCTGGAGTCATGTTTGTATCTTCAGCTGTCTTCCCTGGGCTTGCTGTACTAATTCACTCCTGCTGTTCTAGCTAATGTCCAGCCACTCCCTTGCCCACAAATGAGACACACGACTCAGACAGCCATCTCCTACCAGCACATCATGCTCTGCCTCCAAAACAAATGTTCAGCTTCAGACCAGAAGAGGAGTCCTGGGTTCACTTTAGATGTTCTGCTTTTTGTAACATGTCAGCGTGGAAGGATCTCCAAAAGTTTTGTATGAATATTCATCTAGCCTTTCCTCTTGCTTCCTTCTCAAATCCCCGAAGTCTTTCCTTAACCCTCTGCCACTGGTTGCAGCGAGTGCCAGGATGATTTCACAAACATTTCTGCTCACATAGTGCCTTAAGTCTTATTTTATAATGTATCCATTTTGGTGACTTCCTTGTCATACTGACTGACTGCTACCTGACAGGTATCCAGCTGTAATTTTTAAAATCTCTGTATGCTGTTTAAGCCCATGCTTTGGAAACCCTATGGCACTAGCATTTGGTTTAGCCACATCCCCATGTCATCCTGAGCCAACAGCTAAGGGACTTGTTGATCTCAGTCTGTTTCAGTTCAAGTCCTTTTTTGGCAAATTTTACATTCCCCAGAGCTTTCAGTCGTGCCGTGTCATGTCGCTCTGTGCCATCATGGAGACCCTTAGTGCAATGCTTACCAACGACCGATTAGAAGTAATGATATTAGTGCATTACAAATATTAAATTGAATCTTTGAATCCAAATAGGTTTTTTAAACACTTTTCTGGATCTTTTCCCAACTTTCCCATATCTTTTACAAGAGAAGATTGTATTCTATTAATAGACTTCTGCTAAAAACTCTTTAAAAACACCTTTGTGCTTGCTACCATCATCTGAATTTCCCCTGTGAGTTACCACATCACCTTGGGAATTCATGGTCTGTGATTCTTTCTCAGTCCTTTGGAGGTTTAAACCTTTTCAAATACAGACTGCCCCACATCCACATTCTGTGACAAAATCAAATGTGATATTAGATGTGGGGCCATTTACATGTGATCCTGGTAATTTAGGCGAAGTGAGATGTCCTTAAAATTTATTTACGCGTTCTTTTCCAGCATTTCCCCACCTCAAAATATTGATAAAAGTAATGAGCTGTAGTAATCCATAGGAAAACTGCTGGAGGTTCTGTGATAGTTTTCCCTTTAGGTCAGGACTGTCTCCTTTGCTGATCTGTTATCTGGTTTTCTACCCATTTAATATGTGTTACATTCAAATAGTATTTTTACACCAGAATCTGGATTAAATCAAAAGGCATTTGGAGTCTGCTAAAGAAATGCAGAAATCTTTGCCAACCAAATACATTATCATTAAAAGAAAAAGAAAAAGGCAGATCCTTTTAACAGGACTTATTCTTCCTTAATAAAGCAGACAAAAAAAATTGCTTTTGATGACAATTAGCTGTGTTTCCATCTTCTCGTTCTTTGTTGGTTGCATCTTACAATAGTTTTTCTATGGCACTGCCTGAAAGCAACTACTCATTTTAACTTTGGTATGCTGATTTTTTTTCCTGTACTCTTAGAAACTGCCTCATTATTATAAGGATTTCTACATGCTTTTAATACACCCTGTATTCCTCAATGTCCCATGGTATTCGTTGAAAGGAAGTCTAGAATTCAATTCCACAGATAGGTTATCTACTCGATTTGATCATCTGCATTTGCAGACTGCTCTTCAATCAAGCACACTTGGGACTCTTCATTCCACGATTTCAAACTCTTCTATCTGTTAGCAGACAGGCCAGAACGGCTTTGCCAAATGGACTCATTTTGATCTTGCAATTTGAAATGCGCAGAGCTTTGAATTTTAACCTTGGGCACAGTGCTTGCTGCGATTATGTTGTATTCATCCCCAGTATCTATTTGGAATTCACTTTTTATCCATTTCTTTCCAATGCCAGAAGCCAATCTGCTATACAATCTACCAGTGTAATTCTAATTAAGAGACTCAGTAAAACCTTTGTTTCATTAGCAGAGCTTCATCTTCCAGCTGCATTTTCACATGTGCTATTTTGCTATTGGAGAGCAGTGCCAACACCTTTGCGCTGTGTCAATTCTCTCCAGGGTTATTGCAAACAACCCTGGTCCCTACAATGCGCTTCCCTCGCAACCTCACATTCAGTTTGGACATGTGTTTTCAATTGTGTGCCTCACTCTTTCAGCACTTATTAGATACTTGGATTAGGAAAACATGCTTTCTGCTGTATTTCAAATATCTCTGCAACTTTGAATTTGTCTCTCACATTAAAGTTGTGATGGCCTCCTTACCCTTTATTTTGTCACAGATAGTTTTGTTTAGTCTGTTAGTCTGTTAATGTTCATGTGATTTGGCTTTACCACACAGACTGATGACTTAATGGGTCAATCATTTCAACGAGGTACTTTCTGCTAAACAGAAATTCCTTCTTTAAGAGAGATCTCTTTTTCACGGGTCTTCTTCCCTCTGCTTTGTGCCAAGCGTTAAATTCCCCTTGTGTTACCTTCACTTAGAAATCCATTTCTAAGAAAACCTTTCAGTACTTCTAATCATTCAGTACTTTTGCATTCAGTTGCAGTATTGCAGGTAAGGGCATACTGCTGCTTCTTTCTGGTGCTGTAACATTTCCAGCACTACAACTGTTAGGATCCCTCCTGGCCCTCACACCAGGCTTTCATGTAGGCCAATAGAGGTAGCTCAGGCTTAACTCTAGCAGAGCTGAGGTACAGCTCCCCAGGCAAAGCTCTGTTTAGCAATTGCCTGACCCCAGAAATACTTTATTCAGCTGCTTTCAGGCTTCAACCACTACAACACAGAGGATTCAGGGAGCAAAGAGTAGGAACTAGGAACCCAAACAGAGACGATGCTGTACGCAACCGATTGTTTTATTATGCGCTAAAGGAAATCCTCACAAGAAGGTAGATATATGGTGTGATCCTGTTGGATCCCAATGGGGAGAAACAGGTGCAGACCTGTTTGAGGATGCCGGCTCTGCTGCAGGAAGGGATGGTGCCCATGTGTGTGCCTGCTCCTCCATGCTTTCAGAGAGAATCCTGGTGCATAATTCCAGCTCCTGGATTCGCTGCTGGGGATGTATCGTAGGCTGTATCAAAAGAGGAGTGGCCAACAGGGCGAGGGAGGGAATTGTCTCACTCTACTTTGATCTTGTGAGGCCCCGTCTGGAGTACAATGTCCAGGCCTGGGACCCCCAGCACAGGAAGGATGTGGAGCAATTGGATTGGGTCCAGAGGAAGGCCACAAAGCTGATTAGAGGGCTGGAGCATCTCTCCTATGTAGAAAGGTTGAGGGAGCTGGGCTTATTCAGCCTGGAGAAGAGAAGGCCCTGGGGAGACCTCATTGTACCAATAAGTACTGGCCTTCCAGTACTTAAAGGGAGCTTAGAATCGGGAGGGAGACTGACATTTTATACAGTCTGATAGTGACGGGACAAGGGGAAACAGTTTTAAACTGAAAGAAGGGAGATTTAGATTAGGTATCAAGATAATTTTTTTTACTCAAAGGATGATAAAGCACTGGAGCGGGTTGCCCAGAGAAGCTGTGGATGCTGAATCCCTGGAGGTGTTCAAGGCCAGGTTGAATGGGGACCTGGGCAGCCTGAACTGGTGGGTGGCAGTGCTGCCCATGGCATGAGGGTTGGAACTGGACGTTCTTTAAGGTCCCTTCCAACCCAAACCATGCGATGACTCCATGACTAAAGCTACCTGTGTCAGATCCTGCTTGAGGCAGGATATTTAGAATGACATTGAAGAAATACATGCATTTCAACCACTGTTAAGCTGCTCCCAGTAGATGCATACTTCAGAATTTAGTCACGATCTTTTTGTTCTAATCAGAATCTGTTCTGAGCAATATTCATTCATCTCTCTTGAATAGTCATTGAGTTTGTTGTCCAAATTGTTGGGACTAGAACAATTTTCTTCTCATTTCTGAAAACAATTGCATTTTAAATGATTTGCTTTTAATAGCCTGTATGCAAATCTCAACATTACACATAACAAGCTCTGAAGCAGTATTGATAAAAACAGTAGTTTCTGGATCACCCCTGGAGCTTGCAGTGAAGTGACAGAAGCAAATCATTTTAGACAAAGTTGGATAAAGCTGAACCTACAAGTGCAACATCTCCCTCTGCAGACATATGCCTTCAGTAAGGGTAATTAATGACTCTTGTTAATAACAAGATGTAATTTATAAAAAAGCCAGCTTAAGACAATCATGAGGAAATGAGATAAATAATCAGCTGAAACAATAAAGATCAGTTGTGACATAATTGCAGAACAGTATTCAAGGGCTCAGGAGATCTAATGCCTTTCTATTCATTAATCAGAGTAAATATAACATTACAGATGTTACTTATTCCAAGACAGTTTTGTGTGCATCCAAATCTATATAGCATGCCTGTGAGAACAGCTGCCAAATGGAGTGTATGTGGCTTCCCTGTTATCTTCTCCATTGTAAAGAATACAGACAACAGCAGAATTCACAAGATCTTAAAATTTCAGAAAAGCTGTTTTTAAGCTAATACATAGCTTTTGTGGGTACAATGAAATACAGCAATTCATATTTCAAGTGTTAAGGAAGAACACTTTCAGTTCCCAAAATCTTCCCTACAAGACAAGTTAAGCCAGAAAAGATTGTTGTAAATAGGTTCACCTTGTGGTACTCCCACCTGGGGAAACCTACTAAGGTCTTGTTTGGAAATGATGCAGTACAGCCTAGAGGTGCTTGAGCAGTGGAATACCTGCACTATTGGAGTGAGAGGTGTTTTGTTATATAACTCAATGTCTCATCATCTCCGTGTATGCCAACAAAAGTCCAAATGTGTTTTTGTCTAAACCATGAGGAGCTAACTGACTTCAGACTTCACAAATAGCCTTCAGCTGTAGCATCTCCTTGACAGATCAACCCTATCCCTCTAAATCAGCCTGCTAGAAACCGTAGCTCTTCTTGCAGCCCCTCTTCACAACTGTCTGCATCTTATTTAATGGTTGATCATGCACCTCTGCAAACTTTTGTAACTTTATCTGGGCTTCATCATCATGCAGTAAGCTGAGCTAAAGTCTCCTCTGTCCACACCTCATTAGTGCAAGAGGTCTTTAGCCAGTTGTGTGCCACAGATCTAGCTGAGAAAGGCAGAAGGGACACTAAATGGACAAAACTGACCATTCCAAGTTGTTTGCTCCCACCTCTGAGATTTTTGTCCCAGCCCACATCTTAAACATAGGGAAAGTGTTCTCTTCTTGCAAGTCAGGTTGCTGTTCCAGGGGTCAAATTTTATCAGAGACAACAGGAATACCTATTATACCTATTTCAAGGATAGAATTCAATTATACCTATTACAAGGATAGATAATGACAGAACAAGGGGTAATGGTTATAAACTGGAAGAGGGTAGATTTAGGCTGGATATAAGGAAGAAATTCTTCACNGCTGAGAAAGGCAGAAGGGACACTAAATGGACAAAACTGACCATTCCAAGTTGTTTGCTCCCACCTCTGAGATTTTTGTCCCAGCCCACATCTTAAACATAGGGAAAGTGTTCTCTTCTTGCAAGTCAGGTTGCTGTTCCAGGGGTCAAATTTTATCGGAGACAACAGGAATACCTATTATACCTATTTCCTAAGGGGTAAAGTTCTTCTACTTTCCCCAACTTACTTTTTCTCTCAAGCTCCTAGCTGAAATACGTGGTCACAGATGTGAATCAGAAAATCTGGCAGTGCAAGGTGTTCTCCACCCACACATTTTGTTAGATGCAAGGATGACAGTCCTCCCTATTATTGTGGTTGCCCGATGTTTCCCGTAGTATAATCCTTTGAGTAACTTTCAGCTTTGCCAAACACCATTGAAATTTTTTGTGTTGGGTCTACAGTTCATGCTGAACATATACACATACACACATGCGTATACTTAAGCAGAAAATAAACTATCACTTCTAAGAAGGAGTATGGTTTAAAACATGGTGTTCTTCCCATGCTAAAAATTTCTGTTGACCTTTTATTTGGAAAAACATAGGTCATCTCTCCCCTATCTTGAAATCCGGCAGCCTTTACTCATCTGTGGCCTTTACTCAAGGATGTGCCTTTTACCATCCCTTTGAGACGCTCCCCAAATTTGCCATCATACAAGCCCTTGAAAAATTATGGCTCTCAAGAGCTTGGCAGGAGTATTTTAAGACTAATTGGACCACAAAGTCATCATCTCTCTTTCGTTCTCAATCTTTGACCCACTGAATCGTGATTTATTCCATGGGTAGTGACACGAGTCCGTGTACCTCAGAATATCCTATAGCTTGGGAATGAGGTTACTTGTATGAGAAGTGTAAGATGGTTGGTATAAATCCTGGTAGGAGGAAGTAGAACATAGACACCTATAAACATACATACATATGTGTAAGTACAAAAGCAGGCGGTTCTTTTTCATCTAAATTTTGAAATGGACTACCGCATTTTAGGTGGAGTCAGATCACATATGTGATGGCAGAATGCACCTACAACACTTTCCTGTGCGTTTTGGAGAATGCAGGGATGGATAGTTTCCAGTTCTTTTTCTAGATTTGGACTCAGATAGGTAGTGAACTTTTCAGAGCTGCTGCCCTGTGACAGTTCTAGGACAGCAGATGCCACTTTGCTACCTGGGAAGATTTGCAATAAAAACCAGAAGCACATATGGGGTCTAGAAGTTGACAGCTTTGCAAAGAGGTTTTTACAATTTCAGTTTTGGACGTTATTACTTAGATTCTGCCTAACTTTTTCTTCAACATCCTTGGGTTTGACAACAAATTTAACCAAGATTCTCCTTGCATGTAACTGACCCCAGATGTTTTCTTCATGTTGCAGGTCTTTCTACTGCTCAGTCCTCTGTGACATACATAGACACTGATTCTGCTCTTCCACCGAAGCCCTCTTGTACTCCATGCTACAGTTTTCTGTAATGCCAGTGCCAGGAACATTTCCCAAGGTCATGAATGTTTCCCTGCCTCAACAGGAGACTGAGCCAAACTCATGCTCCGTGTCCAGTGATCTAGCCCAGGTGTTTGCAAGATCCATGCCAAGGTCTTCCTAGTATATGTGATGAATCTCTACCATCAGCTCAGAAGTGCCAGTGACTTGTTGGTGGGTGTTGTGAGGAGAGCTACAAAGAAATTGGCTAGGTGAGGCACCTTTGCTGGGTTATCAGAGCGGGACTCTGGAGGTGCTGTGAGGTGGACACATCTGATCCTGCAATGTGAAATCCATGTATAGTTCTGTCTTCATGGCAAAGGTTTGAATGGTGCACACCCAGTGAGCGCACTGAGGCCAGTGCAGAGAGAACAATATAATGAGTACCCGCTTTTTAGATCAGCAGCCTCTTAACTGAATGACACAATATTTCTGCTGAAAAAAACCCAGCACATAATCACATAAGGAAATGCAGAGCAAAGTCAATCATATTTTTGCCTTTTCCTAACTTTGGTTATTTGACCTTGCAACTTCAAAGCTGTTTCTTCAATGTTATTTAATTCTCTTGACTTCCAAACACCGTTTTACGTTTATTTTGCCAACCTTGGCTCCCACCTCCTGTGGGTTGAATTCCTTCCTGTATTGCAGTGCTGAAGCTTCTTGGAGTGAGAACTGCCTTTTTAATTAGTGTCTATGTGGCATCTAGCACAGCGGGCAACTGAATCTGATCCCAAACACGTAATTTATGCACCTTGCTTGGGTCACTTCACATCTGCTCATGTGATTTGTATGGTCAAATGCATAGGTAGCTTCTATTCAATTACAGACTGATTTGAAAGTATGGGGCTAGGCAGCACATCAGATATGATGGATCAAGAGTTCAAAGAAGACCATAATCCAGAATTTCTGCTACTGGACCACTTTTGAAAAGCCAGTTTGTTCATTTCCCCATGTATTACTTGACAATGGTTAAAGGGACTGTACACTTGTTTACTGCAAGGGGTCAGGAAAAAAAAAGAAAAAAAAAAGAGAAACCAGCGTACTGCGTTCTTATCTTGGCAGAAGGGGCTTTATATACCAAAAATAAATTGCAGTACATGGAAAATATCAGCGTGCTTCACTGCATATCAGTCAATAAAGTGTACAAATAGACCTGTGACTGAAGAAAAACAAAAACAAACCAAAAAAACCCCAACAAAGCCAACCAACAAAACCAACCAAGGATCATAGTTGTGAAGACTCTGGTCTGGGATATAAGAGTGAGAGCTGCATCTCTAGCAATGAAGGGGAGAAAGAAATGGAAAACCAGAGCTGTGTTCAACTACAAAAATTAAGAAATTATGGATGAAGTAGTATGATTTTCTAACATCCATTATTTTGACAAGAAAGTCTGAGACTCCTTTGGTCTCAGTTATGCAACAGTGGAAATTGTTCTGGGAATGAAACGGAAAAAGACACAGTAAGGTTTATGGTTATTTACCACTGTGAGACTCGTTAACATCTGCTAGTATTTATGGTTATGTGTTAAAATTTGTTCACAATGCCTGTAATAAAGGACATGGCAGGGAATATCTGACTGAGCAGGATTTTAAGGAGAGAAGATGTGAGACATGTAGAATTTGGGACCACAGGAAGAAGTGAGATCCACTTGCATTAAGGGATGAAAAGTTCGATCCAACACACACTGAAGTCAGGGGAAATATTTCTGTTGACCAATCCCTTGCCCAGTGATGTAGGGTGTAATAAACATGGTCAGAGTGAGCTGCAAACCAAATGCACAGCAACACGGTCAGTGATGAGCAAGAGTCAAGAGAAGTCCAGCAGCTCCACGAGACATTTCGTTGTTGGTATGTACCGCTGCCAATGTATGGAAAGATTTTTCTCCCTGCACTTTCCCCCAGGTGGTGTTCATTTAGATGTGGGTGTAGGCACATAGCTTTTCTAGTTAGTGGCACACACTGACTGCAAACCACACCTATGAGTTCTTGGATGTATTTTGGCTTTCACATAGTGTTGTGGCTGTGCTTTTTAACAGCAAGTGTGATGTGCTTCAGCGTGAAAGGAGACTGACATCTGACTACGAAATTATGACGTAGGTATTTTCCTGATGATTATTTAATCAAACAGGAGAGCTGAGAGTGTCAAACGAGTACCAGCAATTTATCAAGAGCCAGTTGTAGAAGGAAGTGTTCTCTGAATCATCAGTGTGATAATTACCACTGACATTTTCCCATGGGGAACTGCGTTTTTAATTGTTACAAATATAATCACACTTCTACAGAGAAGTGGGAACAGGATCCTCTCAAGCCTGTTTCTGGAAATAGAAATGTCTGTAGTTTCCATGTGGAAAAAACTTTGTGATAAGAAACTATTGGGTACACCAGAATAAATATGTCATTGCAAAGGTTAACTAAAATACCAGCTACTGTACTCTAATTTCCAAAAGAAAATACATTTAATAGCAGTCTCTGGGTTGAGTCCTGGCCCCTCTGTAACTGTAGCTTCCTTAGCTGGGCTGGAGTTGACTGGATGTTGATGTTGAAGGGCTGCCTGGTCCTGCCAGCTGAGTGGGACCACCTCAAGCTCCGCTACTTCTGCTTTGGCTATGGGAAGTAACACAAATGCTGGACCTCTCCCATGGCATACCTAACATGACCAGTCACATGCAACTGCTCTGAGGTGTTTTTTTTTTTCTCCCAACATGCAAACCAGAACAAGTCAGCTATGTTTTGCCTCCCCTCTGCTGCCTGTTGCCTATATTCCTCCTTTCCAGCTGACAATTGTGTAAATTGGGGGATTTTTCCTGACAGGATTCTGTAAAAGTGAAGGTCTTTTTTGCTGGCCACTTTTGCAACCTGCTTTAATGAACTGAGTCAATAATGTACTTGCCACTAAAATCTGCTTGCCAGCTTCAGCAACGTCTTTGTTAATTAAGGTAGCTGTGCTGGTCTGAGGACAAAGGAAGTAAGTTTGGCAGGAACAGGTTATGTCTTTTACTGGACTAGCTGATATAGCTGGAAAAACAAAACTGAATTTTTATCAGGGCAGCAGATCCTTCACTCTGTCAGCTGAAGTAATTTTTATTAAAATCTTTTAAACTAAGGATGGTATGAGGTGTTTTAGCTTCTCTTCTGCCACAGAAGAGCAGCACTGGGGAGACGAAGGGTATTTAATCCTTCCTTAGCAGTGAGTACTCCGTCACACGATGCTATCACCATCGCAGGGCTGCCCACCCCCTCCATTTCCCCTTACACTTACTCAAGTGCTGCTCCTGCCCCTGTAGCATGCAGATCACAAACAGGCACCTCTAACTAAACTGTGATTTATAGAAAGTTGCAGCCTTTCTGTTCAGAGGTGTTGATTTAGCTAACAGAAGCTGAACATCAGCAGATAACACAATCTGATAACTAATCTACACAATTTAGGATTTCAGCTGGAAAATTTATGAAAAATAGCCCCAAGACTGCACTGTTTGGCTAAGAACTATTTGGTTTTACTCCTTTTCCATTAAGGATCTTGGCCCTTCTTCAATTGAAATCAATGGAAATTCAGCTCTGAGTTAAGCAGACACCACTCAGTAATACTGACAGAGCCATTCCAATTTAGCTTGAGCTGCATTTATTCTATTAAATTACGATGCTCTCTGCCCCTTCTTAGCTAAAATCAGAAGGGTTGCTTTTATCCTGTGTAAAAATAAAATAAAATAAAATAAAATAAAATAAAATAAAATAAAATAAAATAAAGCAAGCAACAACATACATACGGAGAAAAGAGTCAAATTGAAACAAAATGTCGAATACATACTACATACCACTTTGTTAATAGGCTAAAAAGGGAGCAAACACTATATTCAAAAAATTGTAGATAGGTTAAAAGAGTACAATTAACTGATCACAGCAAGATTCGTTGAAGTTTTATGTAAGTGGGTATGATATTAAATTAAAAAAAATGGGCAGAATTTGCACACATTTTTACTCTGAATGTGCATACAATCAGGGGTTGCATGTGCAAATAATTGATTTGTTACGGCTTTGCTTATGCACACTTTACATAAAGCACCATCTTGGGAACTGCACACAGAATTTAGGTGCGTGTGTATCTATGACATTTTCTGGAAAAAACATTTTTGTTTTCCAGGAGCTTTGTATGAATAGGACTTACTCTTTTTGTAGATCTGTTTTGTGATGTTGCCTTCAACCAGGTTGTGCAATCGTGGATGGGTCCCTCCGCCACCCTTCCTTTCCCCACCCATCATCTCAGTCCTGCTGTGATGCTGCACAGAGCTTCCCAACTCCAACTTCTGTGACCTTGTGTTTGCTTCCAACCCGACAAAGGGCCTTGGCTTATGATAGCAATAGCTGGGATTTCCAATCCAAGCATTTCATAGATCCAGATCTTAGCTGCCGAGATCAAACAGAAGCAGGTGAATTCATCCTATTATGGCCAAGTTCTTGAGCTTACCTTAACACTTACAGAAAAATTACAGCTTGCAAGATAGGTGTTCTAAATGAGGCCAATATTTCGAAGGGCTCATTGGAGTGCTCCATTCAAAGATATACAGATGATGTTAAGGCTCTGCAGTACTGAATGGTAGTTACATTTTATAGACTACTAAAGCATGTAATACTTTCAATTATAAATATAATTTTATGACTACAAAAGGTTCTTAAAATAATTCTTTAGAAAGCAAAGCCTTGAAGAATTTGGCAGAAATTCACTCACTTCTGACATAAAATATATTCCAGCTTCATGCAAACACTGGATGTCTGAAGCTTTTATATCCGACGTGAAGTTGGAAAGCTATGAGATAATTCTGTGCTGGAGAACAAAAAAAAAAAAAAAAGAATTCACTGGACAATTTATGATGTCAGGTGATTTGACTGATTGTATTTTACGTGATTTGACACCTCAGGGATGCATGATATATGAGCTAAGACAGAAGAACTTTTTAGTCATTTGTTCCCAACTAATAATGTGACATCAGCGCTTCTTGAAAGCTAATCCAACATACAGGATTAGCTTTTGTCTCATTTTCTGGAGATCTATCTCTATCTTTACCGCTACAGATAATATTCCTTAGTAAGCCTTTAGATTTTGGTCTGCTTAAGATTAAAACTTTTTTTTTTTTGAATGATGAACATTTATCTCTCATCAGAGAAGATAAGTGTCCCTTAGGAGAGACATGGGAGAAAGATTTGTGAGATCTAACAGATTTGTACAGGAGAATCATGACAGGTATTTCATAATGGAAAGATTCTCAGGAAGATAATTCTTTAGCATACAGATGAGTTTGCTACCTTAGCAGATGTTCACCTTTTAAATAAAAATATGCTTTTAAAAGACTCTCTGAAATGTCACAGTTATCCCCATTATTAAAAGATATCTTGATTTATATTATTACAATCGTTGAAACATTCCTAAGCAACAGGTTCTGAAAGCAGTACTTTACCTGCCCTGCAAGACATTTAATTAATTCCACACTTTCATTGTAGACACTGCAATTAAAATAATTCTTGACTACCTCATGGAATTTTAAACATTTTCAAGAAATGAATTCAATACAAGATAGTGTCTGTGCAATTCTGCAACTTGGTCTCCCTGCTGTGCAATAAATTGCCGGGAGAAACAATTAGCGTAGAGTCATTTGTTAGAGAATGAACCAAAAATGTATCTAAAAATGCCAGTACTAAATGTGCTGACAATTAAGAGCAAATTACTTAGCAAAGATGCCATGTGTTCATGTGTTGCTTCAGCTACATGCATTTGATGTCTACACCACATTTTTGTTGAAGACGTAATTGCACATTTTGGTCAATGTTTTATCTGTACTGAAAGAAGATGACACAATGCCATCACTTTTTAGGCAGGAATTCTGCAGTGATTCCAGTTATCATTATACTGTTTCATTTTAAGGGAAAAATATTTTTAATTAAATGTGAGACAAGCCTTACTCACTCATTTTGGTTATTTTTCCCTTGCCCTTCAGAAAGTTTTATAGGGCAACAGAACGAGAAACAGAAATGTCTTACAGTGAATTGATGTTACGTGAAAAGATCTCTCAGGGGAAGCCATAGGACTGTCATTGCCTGATCAACTGAAAACTAGACTAGACAAGGCATTTATTAACCCTTTGCAGAGGACATTTCTGTACTGGCTGGGACTTTTATGATGGACTAAATGCCCTCAAGCCCAAACAGACTACTTTGTGGAATAGTTCGCATTGCTACGTTTCACTAAGAGCATCTAGACAGATACGCAGAGTTTTTTGAACAGATTTGACTTCACAGCACACACGAATGATGTTTTTTAATGTGTTACAAGGATAATTTGATTGTGTTTAAGAGTAGATTTATAGTTTACATTTTTCAAAAGTGCTTGAGTAACTGAGAACTGACCACTTCCTCTGAAATAATAAGATCTGGCTTACGGAATCTCTGGAACTGAAATTGCTTCTCTCTTTGAAATATAGAGAACAGGCAATACTTTTGGGATGGCCAGTGGCAATGTTCCACCAGCCATGCTCAGTGAGATCCGGCCTTAGTCTCCCTCAGACTAATAGCAACTTGTTCCCATCGACCTGTGTTTCTGTACAAAGCTGAAATCAAGGTGATGTGTGCAGATGCAATGGAAGAACGAAACAGAAGTAAACTATTCATACAAAGTTTATCCAAATCCAAATGGTGACCCAACTTTCCAAATGATACTGTGCTAGAAATACATCCTTCTGATCCAGAAAACTATTTGCACAGTAATAAACTTCAAAATCTGTTCCACTTCCATCACATTTTAATCAGTCTTATTTCAAGATGACTTAGTTTGCTCTTTCCAAATCTGTTTTGGATAACAATAAATGAAAATTACCGTGATGTGAACGTAAGACAGTTTTGAATTAATAGCCCTTACTTCACAGTTAGAAGGCAGGGAAGAGATCTATATTAGCACTTAAAGCAAAGATTCACTGAAACAATTTCTTTTTGACAATTCATTTACCACACTTGATAAGTGCCTAGTGCTTTTTTAAAAGGTAGATCAGGACAATGGGCTGGGAGTTTGTTAATAGCGAATCACGAGAGCACACACACTTCCAGCCTTCTGACAAATTTGTAAGGTTTATTACTTGAAGTTCCACCCAGGCCAATTTATTTTATTGTTCTTATTGAAAAAGTAGTTTGTCTATATATCTATCTAGTCATTCGCAAACATCATGCGTTCATAGAAAACATCTCAAACTTCTTTACCTGATGTTAGTCCATATTGGTAGGTCATACCATATGCATGTGAGATTGTTTGGTAACATAATCCATAGCATAATTAAGCCAACTCATCCCTAAATAGATTCATTTTCTCCTACTTACATCTTTCCATTTGGTTTTGGAAGCTTTCAAAGCCTTTTATAATGCTAAAAGAAGAGCAAGCATTACTATCCTTGCTTCCTCAGAGCTGAGACTTGCCAGAAATTTTGGCAGAATGAGGAATAATATCTTGTAGCTATGTCCTTTCACTGAGTTGCTGGTTTGTTTGCTGTTTGCTGACTTCCGTTTTGGGCAGTGAAACAGTAAAGACTGTGGCAGAAAAAAGGGACAGCTAAACTTCTTTTATCTGTGCAAAAGTTTTTCTGGTGAAAATGTTGACTATAGTAAATTCGACAAAAATATTTTTACCCTTAGGATCCCGATGACATGTATTTTCTATATCTTCTAAATCCCCTCCAAATCCCATCACAATCCACTTTTCTGCGAGGAAGCCATCTTCTCCAAGATCTTTATTCCTCATAAAATGGAGATATTTTTAGGCTTCTTCATTTTATTTTCTTGTCAACCTTCCGCTTTCCACTTACAAACTTCAATAGCATCCATCTTTCCCACATTTTCTCTTATCCTGCTTTTGCTGTCTCCTTGGATCCATCCTTATTTTCCCATTCCCCTTTCCTTGAGGAGGTAAGCATTCTTAGGGCTGGTACAATTCCTTTAGCTACAGCTATCTGTGTGGATGATCTCTGTTTCTAAACATTCCTTCTTCCCCAGGCTCACCTCTCTTTTATGGTTGTTCTGTGTCTTAAAAAGCTTTGTGTATTCTAACGCCTTCCTTGCTTACTAATAGCACCCAGTTTCCTCTCTCTCCTGTCCTGTCTTGACTAATTTTTTTCAGCCTTACTAGCCCTGCCTCAGTCTTTTCCTTTTTGCTTTTCTCTGTTCTTTTTATTTGTAAGGTTTATTTATTTCTTCAGGTCAGCAGTCTATGTTTTATCTTGAATATCTTGCCAATCTTTATTTTATTATATTTTGAAAACTGTGCTATAATTCTTCCAGTGCTAGCAACATACAGTGTCATATTATTACCAGGACAGTGCAATGGTTCCGATTTAAATATGTAATGCAGCTATATTAATATACATATTAAAATACAAATATTTTGGCATGGTTATGTTCAAATCTGATCCAGTTTTGCCATTCCATTTTTTTTCCCCACATTTTAAAATATTTTTCTGTGGTGGTTGGCTAATAAAGCTTTTTTTTTGTTGTTGTTGTTATTGTTGAAAGTTTTGTAAGCTTAACTTCTTAGTTTATTGAAGAAAATATTAAGAGCCGATTTGAATGTGATCCATAAATGGGTAGAGATATTTTAATAGAATCCAGTTCTTCAGACTGTTAAATATGGCAATATTTAACAACTGGAAGCTGAATGCATGCAAAATAAGATGGGAAGTAAGATTCAGTCTTAGCCAGAATCTTAGCTTAGAATAATTAGCCATTGGAATAGCTTAAATAGGTATGCAATGAATTCTTCATTTTAAACCTGCAAATCAAAGTTGGATATCATCCTAAAGTTGAGGTAGTCTAGTTCAGACAGAAATTCTGAGTTTAACGCAGGGTTTTCTGGATGAGTTTCCACAACTGACCATCAGACAGGCTGTTACCCTGAAGGTCTATGGGTGAAAGCCTGGCCACGTTCCAGTAAACTCCTGATTTCAGCAGGGTTGAATGTGTAACCTGAACATGTATGAAAAATAGAGCTAGCGGTGAACAAACAGCCAAACATCCCTCTGTCCATCGTTACTCGCTGGCCACTGGTGGGTCCCACATTCCAAAATGTCCTAAGGCAGACTTGTGCCAACAACAATTTTGCATGGTTCTCACTAGCACTGGTTTATCAAGTGACATGATGGCTGTAAATGTTTTCAGCTACACACCCTATTTTCTTGCCTCGCAGAACAAGAATGGATTTTGATACTTGCTTTAAGATAAGCAAGTACTTTGCAGAGCTGAGGTAAAACGTATGACACTCTCAGCTTGTTAACAAGGTGGTTATGTTCTTGTCGATGAAGGAAGGGAGAGGGTATTTTTATTTTGTTTGTCAGGTCGCATTTCCTGAGAGGTTGCATTATGTGAAAGAAACCTTTCAACCCTTTCATGTTGCAGCAGAATTTAACTCAGTGCATTTCTTCCCATGAGGCCAGAAACATATTTCTGAGTGCAATAACCCTGCACTGAAAGGCTTCTGCCTGCCAGCTCTGAAAACTTAAATTCTCTATATAGCAGCTCAGGCTTCTTGCCACAACCTCGCCTTGAAGTGTTCACTTCAGGAAGTGCTTTTTCACCACATCACTGAGCAGAACACTGATGAGTTTTTTGCCTCTCTGCTGGTACCTACCAAATTCAGAGTGGGTTCGGTTTTTGAAGGCAGCTGTTTCCAAACCCTGAGAATCACTGAGGTGGAGGGCTGGACACTGAAGTACCCCTGAGGACCTGTGGCCTTCGTTTCTGGGAGCTATGCTGAAAACACTGGCTGGCAAATTTCACGTACGTCCTTTTGAATAGCCATCCGATGATAGCATCGTTCACTGTTTTTGTTAAAAAGAAGCATAGACAATGAATGCTCTACTGAGAAATAGATTTGAATGATTTGAATGAATTATGCAGGTTTTTTTAATGTAGGTGATCATCTGGCAAAGGTTAGGTTAAGCCCATCACTCATTTCACTTGTGACCTGTCAAGCACATTAAAATACAAACATCTACTGGTAAGAAGCTAACGCCTTAGAGTACAGCAGCTTCTCCCAGTGTACTCTGAAGTTCCCAGATGAAATACCAGGTCATTTCCAATAATGACCACACAATCAAACGATCAAGCATAATTAAAACAAGAGATTCATCATTTTTGCCTGCGTCTGCACTCCTGCTTAAACGCTGTCCGCATGCTGCAATGTAATTAAGCACCTAACTGCCAAACTCTCTTTCTGAATCCAGCATTTCTCTCTTTATCTCTCCCTCCCACCCATCCTGACTTGCATGTTAATATCTGATTGGAAAATGGCAGAGAACCAGGGTCTGCTCTCACAGAAGTCAGTGGCAAAACTCCCACTGGCTCCAAAGCTTGCTTCCCCCATGTGTACATGCTTACCTGCTTGTAGCTTCATAGTAAAGATAAGTATTTTCTTTAAAACTCAATTATGTCTCATTTAAAGAAAACAAAAAGGCAACCATCCAAAAGTTTTTGTTGCATCTCAGCACGTGCTATTTTCTTTAATAAAGGATTAAGATCCATTAGCCCAAGAACTGTCAAACCTCATCCAGAATAACAGTGCCTAATGCTGAAGCTGGCTTATAAAGTGTGGGAGGACAGATAAACTGTCTTTTCCCCTGGGTTCTCTCTTTTTCTTTTTCCTTTCCTTTTCAAACGACCCTCCCCAAATAATAGACACAGTGTTTTATGTTTCAAATGTACCATATGGCATGATGTGAGTGCAGTTTAATTACATATTAGCATATTCTTACAACAAGGGTTGGCTGTTTAAAGCAGCTTGACAAAACATGAATTAAAATATTTGCATGAACACTTTTGGACTAAATCTGTCTTTGTTATTATGAACACTTCTAAAATTGCGAATGTGTGATGATCTTACTAAACTTTCACAGCATGATATTGTGAAACAGCAAGAAAAACAAGATCATCCTTTTCCTGGTTGGAATTTTAACTGTTATATTAAGGATCACTGAAATACACAAATGGCAGCAACTCTCAGCTCTCTGTGATTATATGATTTTAACTCTTTCTTCAAATTTTAAGGTAAAAAAAAGTAAAGTTAGTGCTAAGGTCAATATTCCTTTAAATTACAAAGTAGGGAAATTTGCTGGTCAAGATTTACTCTGCTTTGTGTCTCATTAAAAACGTTTCTTTACTGATACATTTAACCATCCTTGTGCTGCCCTCAGCACTTGTGAATGATCAATGGCATCATTTGGTTTCTAAAGAAGAAGGAAGCAATTAGCAGCAAATTTATATGAAAGATTTCTCTGAATATGAACCTTCTCCTACACTCTGCCTTCTCTTCTATTATTTCCCCAACTGTTGAGGAAGCATCACAGTTTAAAATACCTCTTAAATAGCACAAACTAAAAAGTACCTACCCAGGCTGCCTATACATTGTCTGCTGCCCTCAGATGGTACTGAGAACATACTTCCCTTTGATGACTGAAAAACAGTTCTGGGCATTTTTTGCAAATGTTTGCACATGTGTTTCATGGAATTGCTTCTGCTGATAGTCACTCACATGAGCCATTGTTTGAAGGCTCAGACCCAACGTTTGTTAAGTGGTCCGGCTCTTTCCCGTGCTGACATTTCAACTCCCCAGTGCTCAACGAATTAGGGACGTTCTCCAAACATGCTCCTGCAATCCTTTATCAGTGATGTTTTCCTCACAGTTTGTCTTGAATTGTTTTTATTTTACTTCCCATGGGTAAAATTCTTGGCTTTCTACGGTCTGGACAAAGCCTATATACCCCCAAAGCTCACAGAAGAGGGATTATGTGGAATTCATATGGTACATTGGGCTGGTGCTGGCTCCATGTGCACGGATGAATGGCATCCATGTCCAATTGTTAGTCTCCCCAGAATGCTCTCTGCAGTGATAAAGACAGCTCATGTTTCATGGCGATTGGTGGGCCAGCAGCATATGATCAGACTTTTCCCATCATTTGTTCCAGTCACCCTTGGGCAGAATGTTATCTTCAGAGAATTTTTTTAAACATATAAAAGGAGCATTCAAGAGTTTGCCAGTAAAATGTATATCTAATCCAATTTGAGGGATAATTTCCATTTTAAGCCTGATTTTAGCCTTGGCTAATTTTCTGAAAGCAAAATAAAAGCTACTATTTTTCACATGAGATGTACAAAAATAATACACTTTCCACTGGTAAGCTGTGTGGGAAGAGGAGCTTTGCTATTGGAAGGAGTCATCAGATCAAGAATAATATGCCAGTTTAATGTGATCTCTTTGATAGGTGACCTTGGTCCTAGTTGCAAAGCTTTCACATTTAAAACTTGTTCTTTGTCCTGATCCTCCACAAGACTAATACAATGCATTAATTTTCCCAAAACAGAAGTCTACTCAAGAGCAATCTCCTCTTTCCATTCATGCCTGGGGATACTATCCTTCCACACGTCCCATGTGTGGTTTGATGTGCATGGATGGAGGCAGTTTGTCAGGCAGGAACTGAGCCAATCTGAAATCACAGGGTCAGGGCCCTGCCTCTGCTGGCAAAGAAAGGGGAGGAGGAAGCAGAGCCTGGAGGAGCAACGCTTGCAGCCCTTGGGGCAGAGCTTCCTCATGGTCTCGGTCTTACTGCTCATGTCCATCCTGGTGGAGCAATAGCCAGCCCAAGCTCTTCTACTAATGGTACTAGGTGGATCTGTTGCAAAAGCTCTGCCATTTGCTTTAAGTTGGATTAGAAACTTAGCTAAAACGGGGACATGGAAATTCATGAAGAGAGAGCAGTGGCAGCAAACAGCGTAGAAAAAAAACAATGGGAAGGACCATCTGAGTGACAAAAAGACAAGGGCAAGTAATAACAGAGAGGGAGCCTGACTGCACATAATGGAAGAAAAGGAAGAAAAAATTCAAGGAGATGAAAAAGTGCAAGGTCTTTGGACTGGGAAAATCTGTTCTCACATGGGCTCAAGGACAGGGCAAGACACAGTGCTCATGTACTCAGTTGAACACCGTGTCTTTTTTTTTTTTTTGTTAGGCACTGTATTGTTATTTATCTGAGCAGCTATATTTCTACTCCTTGACCTAGAATATTCCAGATCCATCCTGTGAACTGGCACCTCATGATTACATTTTTCTATCAGAAAACCTGATTGCCTGCAAAAGACACCCTCTCTTGCAGCAGGCAACATCACAGCTTGTCAAGGAAATTCTCCAGGTTATTGTACCTCTACAGGTTATTGTACGCTGTGGGCATGCAAAGCAGTGAGATAGGGGGATCCACTGGGCCATACACAGAGCATCAGATCTCCATGGCCAGAGAGGGTGTACTTTAGTGTGCTCACAAGTGCAGGGTATGCTCAGTGTTTCACCCAGGAAGTACCAGCAGGATCCATAGAGCTATTGCTCTGCCATAGTTGGGCAGAGAGCCTCCAGCCTCAACTCCTGGCCACACCAACATGGTGGTGTTGATTATTCATGGTGTAGATTATTCTTTTAGGATTTCACCACCGAAATTTCTAGGATCTCTGAGCAATCTGATGCTCCATATCACAGAACAGGAAACTATGTAGTACACTTGGTTTCTTTGGATGGGTCAAAGTGCCGCTTGAGCCATGCTCAACCATGCATCAACCAGTCACATTGGCAGTAGTACAGCTAAGTAAAGTTTTATATGAGGACAACTTTAAAAATGGGCAGGGCATTTTGCCTTGTTCAAAGAGTAAAGTGGGATTTTAGTTTTACAATGTATTCTGAGATTTCTGCTTAAGATGGCAGGAATTCGTGAAGTCCATTTTTACTGAAGTGTACTAGAGACAGCTAAATGTGAACCAGAAAACATGGTTCAGAACTCAAGCAATACCAGTTGGTTCATATCTGAAAGTTTACAAGTGAAATGTCTCAGCTCCTGCACACACAGATGAACTTAGGTTTGAATTTCTGTCTTTGACCATTTTCATTCTTAATGGTTCTGTTGGTGATTTAAGTTATTTGAGGAGTGTAGATTCAATAATACTGAGTTATAGACCATATATTTAACTTCTGAGCTCTCCTACAAATCCATAAACTTGCATTCCATTGGTCCCAGACAAAACTAAGCAGAGCCTGCTATTCCTAATCCATTCCTCCTCTCCCTGGGTGCTGATTAGATTGTGTATCCTGGAAGGGATGAATTCAAGCTTCTCTGAAGTTATTTCGTAGAGGTTCATTTGTGATTCAATGCAAATATTTTGTAGATTTGAAAGATATATGGAGCAGCTGTTCCTTCTGCATATGACAACTTTTGTCTTAAAAAAAGCCAAAACAACCTTACAGCCATTCAGTTGCCACAGGATGTTGTGGCCTCTTAAAGTCTGAAGAACATCTTCTCATTCCAGAATCTCAGATAGGGGATGATTTTGACCGTCACTTATCTGACACTAATTCCATGTTTAGAAAACTGAGGGTTGGTATGTTTTTATCTCCTCTCTTAAAAAAAAGGAAAGACATTTCCTGGACCGAAATGAAATATCTTGTAATGAATTCTGATAAGTGCAGGGTAACTAGATAAATTTCAAGGCTTTACAAGTAATTCAAATATCAGTGTTTAAAATAAAATTACACATAAGAATGTTTCCACAAAAACAATTTCAGCACGTGACTTAGCTGAACCCTTGCTCCTGGCAACTTTCCCCTTAGATGTTACATTTGTGCTTCAAAACCAAGTGGCTAACACCAAGCTCTCTGGTTTTTCCTTTGTGCTGCTGTCAGCCTATTCAGATGCAAAATAGCACCCCACTGCCTAATCCCTAATCTGCACTGAAATCCAGAGTTGTCATTTAAGGTTCGATGTTTATGGGTCATTTTTAACCTGATAAGGCTGTGGGTGGCACCTCCAAAGCCTTCTTCCAGTTAAATCACCAGCAGACTACCACATCAGTAAAGCAAGGAACGTTTTATAAAGGCCAGTGTTTGCAGCAATCTGAAGATAAACCAGTGCTCCTTTACTCTCAGTGATCTGCCTGACTTATAGTCAACATGGGCATTTTGACTTTTCCTGGTGAGAACCAATGTACACTAGACTGAAGGACAAAAGCGTGACACAGTATTGAGTGCCATTAAACAATATATGGGTTAAAATCACTGAATACATCATGAGACTGACAAAAGTCTCAGGCCAATATGTTGTGTATACAAAGGCCTTGATCTCTATTTATTCCACACTTCCTATCTGAATAGACCTTCAGGGTCAAGAAATGTTAGGATTAGTGATGTTTAAAGACGTGCATTGATAAAAAGGGTGCTGTAAAACAGCTCCCAGAGCCTGATCATTACAAGCCCAGGAAACTTATGGTTAAAATGTGCTCCAAAGCAAAACAAACACATAAAGATTTGTAAATAAGTAATAGTAGCTCTGCTCTTTTCTACCAGTAATTTAAGAGAATAAATTATGAGGAAGATAGATTTGTGTTTCTAGTCCCAGATAGGTTAGAGTGATTTGTGGCGACTTTTTTCAGACACCTCTCTCTTCTCTAAAGGAACAGAATGAAAAGCTTTGATATGTAACAGCGCACATTCACCAGAGCTACCTGAGAGGTTAACCTGATGCTACTGTCTCTTCTAAAATCGTAACAGTTAGCTGAAGTTAATTGTTGTTAAAACTGACTTCCTCCAAATGTAGCCTGTTCTGATGACTTACATTCTTTTGAACTGCATTTGAAGTTTAAGATATTGACACTATTATGCTGTTATGACCTTTGAAACTAAAAACACCTGACAAGTATTCCAACATTTGCTGATTTATTTTGCTGTTTATTAGCGACTGATTAAAAGATCTGTTTGAAAATTGGGACAAAATCATCCAATTTCCAGCATTATAGCAGCACAAACGAAGGGAGGCCAACATATGAGTTTAATCATGAACTTGAGGGTTAGATTCTTTCCTGGATGATATAGCAGCAGCCTACTGAAAGAAACTAGCTACTCCAGACTACAGACTACAGACTGCTCTTTGCCTGTTATGACGTTTTTCCTCATTCTTCCTGTTTTGCAAAAGGAAAATATTCCCTCTCCTCTCAAGGGAATGAAAGTAGGCTTTTTTTTTTTTTAAAGAGATTTTTGTTTTATTTTGTTTTATTTTTGAGAGGAGAAACTAAAAGCAGAAGGAACTTCATCTATCTGTCCTACTGATATTTTGGTGTGGTCTACATTGTGTTGATAGCTTGTAGGTTCCTTTTCCAGATGTCTCCTGAAGCAACTGTATTATTAAAAAGGACAATGTTGAAAATAAAAGGATACTTGAGCTTACTGATAGGGGAACAGGAATGAGCTGTGTCTATACTTCCTTATCTCAGAAGCACTGAGTGACGTTCCCATGCACTCTTGTGAGCTCTACAGTTATTTGTGTTCAGATGAATCAAAGAAACCAGAGAAAAGGAACTTGAGGTTCTGTCTGAACTTCAGGAGACACTTTTTTCTCTGTGAAGGTGACAGAGCACTGTCACAGGTTGCCCAGAGGCTGTGGAGTCCCCTTGCTGGAGATCTCCAAAAGCTGCCTGAACGTGGGCATCTTGCTCTGGGTGGCCCAATTTGAACAGGGGTTGGACCAGATGGACCCAGAGGTCACTGCCAACTTCAGTCATTCCATCAGAAGATTTTGGTATACGTGTGCTTATTTTACACAGGTCTAATTCAACATTCCAGTCCTATCTTACAAAATCACCTTTGTTTTGAGGACTACCAGTCATTTAATCTGAAAATTAGTTCACCTTTATTGTAAACTGGATGTTTAATCTTTTATGCTAAGGAATAAATGTCTCTCGCACAGAGAATGTGAATATATGGGACCTTAATGTTTCTTACACAAACAATGTTTTTGTCTTCAGTCTTTGAGTGCTGCTGGGTTAATTCTCATGGACTGTGGTGGATTCATGCACATCATTCACACCAAGGTAGGTTCTGGTAGCATAATTCACTCCAATCAATCATCTGAGCGCCTTTTATGTCCCTATCCACTCAAAAAGAGTCACTATAGCATCACAAACATTGACCTCACAGATAATTAGACTCTGGACCTTACGTTAGCTTTTCTGGGTAAGTAAATTAAGAAAACACATACCCAAAGAAAAATTGCATTACATGGGATAAGAACATGAAAAGGTCTATGCACATGTACAGCAAGGGACCTGATATCAGATGGTCTTAGCTTGTTCCAGTGTTTCTTCCATGTATTTCACTTATTGCACTCTAATTGACCTAGCCAAATGCTGGAAGAACTGTTCACACAGCTCAAAATTAGTCTTGTTCTTTCTTCTTCACAAGCCAGAATAATTGTAGAGGTTTAAACCTGCGGAACTGCACTCCATTAGATTCCAGCGTTAGGAAATAGCTGGGAAAAATTCCCATACTGACATGAGAAGCAAGCAAAAGCATGAATTTTATTAATTCAATCTAATTACATTATTCACCCCTTATCTATGCAGTTAGTCAAAATCACTGTTATGTTCCACAAAGACAAGAGTCTTAGTAAAAACTGAGTACTAGAGGAGAGGTGTTGTTTGACAAGATGCAGCTTATGACAGAAAATGGTTTCCTTTCCTTGAAAAGAATGTCATTATGGTCATGTTCAGCGATGATTAATTGTAATTATTGTGTTTGTTTCACTTAATTCCCCCTAGATGGGCTCATTGGATTTCTGCTGCATATGTATGTGCATGAATAAATTTTTTAGTGGACCTCTCACTCAAATATGAATGATGCAAATCTTGTATGGATCTGTTTGGAAATGGTAGCCAGCTTTGTTGAAATGCAGAACATCACCCAGCTGGCACAGTGAAAGCAAATGACAGTCAAGCTTCAGAGTCTTTGCAAGTATGCTAGAAAATCATTTCCTTTACATCTTTTAATGCTTCACAGCATTGCCTCTAATCATAACTAACGCTTACTTTGTGCCTAATGGTGCAAATATCATGTATGATGGCATTTTATCTGAGGTGGCATAAAAACAGTGCAAGAAATCATTAGAGAAAATGCTAAGCAAATGTGAAAAATCAGCAAAGTTTAAAATGAAATGTTCTCTCTTGATTTCATACATTCCTGACATAATAATACTGTAGCATATCATTATCATTAGTTGTGCTGCTTGAATTAAGGTTATATAAACCAGTTGGTTATATCCTTGTGTTAGAAGGCGATCTTGGCGGTCTGATTCCACCACAGCTGTCTGAGCTGCACTTTTATATGAAGCCCCAGAATGAAAGACAATATATCTAACCACCAGTTTGACCCTTTCTTCATTTTGGGTATGAGTTTGTTGCATGAATAAACAGAGAGAAAGCATACATTTTCACAGCTCTTCAAACAGAGGCAAGGTATGGTAAGAAATACAGAAGTCTGCAACAGGTGACTTATAGGCTGCCTGTAAGGAGCTGAAAACTCAATTCCAAACACAGTCCCAAGTACCTGGGTATCATATTCAAAATGGCAGATCTAGTTGGGAGAGGAAATATTTAATCATTAGGACTGTGAGGTCTTTTTTTTTTTTCTTAATACCAAATAGTGCTGAACTCTCACTTGAAGTTGAGTTACAAGGAGCAACTAGCGAGACTGTGGTTTAGTGCATCTATTTTAGCCTTTGCAAACCTAGACTGAAAGAATAATGTCGTGGTTTAGTTACATTTTCCTCTCTTTTCCCTTTTCTCCACTCAAGATAATTATGAATTTGTTGTTGTGCCCATAATGTTGCTTTATTCCATTCAGCCATTTCAAAAAACAAGCATAGTTAGATGAGCTACTTTGAGCCCAGGGCTAAAATTCTTATCTTCTGACAATAATCCATATCCCCTCTTTATAGAACGATTTCAAAGTTAATCTTGCTTGTTATATAAAAATTTAGTACACACAGAAAAATATGAAAGCAAAAGCAAAACAAAAAAATCTCTAGGAATAACACACCAAAGGGGAGTATGCTTTTAAATTACAGGTGCTATTTTAAGCATTGTCAACATGTCAAGACAGTTTTCTTCTGAGGATGGACACTGATTTGCACACAGATAAAAATGTATAGGACTTGCCCAGAATATTAACACCTCTTGTCATTCTTCCATACACACAGACTGGGCATGTGCACAGATTATAGCTCACCAGGCATCACATGCACTTGGACAACATCACTTGAGATAGCTCTAAGTTTGGTTCTGAAAGAATACAGCATTATTATGTTTCAAAATAGTTTTCTCACATTTCAGCGCATCTGCTGCACTTACTGAACCTGCTGGCCTAAGCATAATCGGGCAGTGAGATGCTGCTAGTGGCCTCTCAGAATTAGACCAAGAAGCCAGCTGTAACAATTAGCCTGCCAAGCCTTACAGGTTCAGTGTAAGCACATACACAGCATAAGTATTCAGGAAGAAATGTCAGAGTCTGTTGGATTCATCCTTTTGATGTTTGTGTGTATATACATTTATATACACAACAGTATATTTCCAGTTACTCTTTTCTGTTTCACAGCTTTGGACTATGTGGTGGAGAGAGCATTGAAGTAAACTGTGTCATGTCCTCTGATGGAGTTATCCTTGGAATGTAAGAACTGATGTAACTGATGTTAAAACACGCTGTGTTTTAAATGACATCTGTGGCCTATATGAGGCAATAGTATATTTGAAAGAAGCAGAGCCCTATTAAAAACCTCACTTTGTTTTCCAGAGAAATTTCATATCAAACAACAGAGCCATTTTCTTTTTGTGGTAATGATATCCATGGCAAAGTTTTCAGAGCTTGAAGTGCTGATGAACAATGAAACAGAACCTTCAAACATGATTCTTTCCTGCACAGTTTCTGCTGAAATAAATTTTAATTTTATGTGGAAAGTACTTGCACCGTATCAATACCCTGTTAGATTCTCAGACATTCTCTCAAAATGAAAACCAACAGCACAATGCAAATTTTTATGCACCTAAGTGATGTGTGCTCAGAATAGTGATTGGCCCCCTGTGGTATAGAGAAAAAATGAAAATCTTTGCTAATTAGACACCTTTATAATAAGGAAATTTAATGGTTACTGTTATGCAATCAAGAATGAAAATTTCTTCGATTACAGAGAGCTATTCTTCACTACTATGCCAGAGCAACCACTAATTTTATTTTCAGATCAATAGCTTGTATGTTGAGTTAATAAATGTGAAATGTTAATGCAGTATCAAACAGCAATCTAGGCCTCTGGGTCCTAGTAACATCCCTTCTAATCAGCACACTTTGCAGTGATATATAGGGCTATCTATAGGGACAGATGAATCATACAATGCAGAGAGCTGTTGTTAGCTCTCATAATTCCACGCTGGACAGCCATCTCAGAAGAGGAGTTGACCAAACATGCTTTTTTATCTTGTTTGTCTAATAAAATCTGTGTAATTGTGAAACTTGTTTTCTCAAGAGATGTAATGCATATTTATTCTCTGTCTCAGGCCAGTTGAGCTAATAATGATTGCAATCAATAAGAAAGTCTTTCATTGGTATAGTTTTCTAATAGGCAGTTTAAGGGTCTCCAGCTATCAGATGAACCCACTTACATCTTGCGGGTAATTTACCAGAGCCATCTTGCGAAAATTACTTTGAGGAGTTAACACTTATTTTCATTTGAAACTTGCAAAAACCCTACGAGATCAAGGGAAAGATAAAATATTTCATCTCCGCACTAGAATGGTAACTAGCAGATTCCGTTTTCAAAGGCCCCTCTTCACAGCCTCTGAAATTACACAAGGAATGGTCATATGCCAGCCTTCACATGCTTCTCAGGACAAAAACATGAGTTTTACACAGGCCAAAAACCTTCACATGAAAACCAGGCATGCAACATCGCGTTACAAGTTAAGAAAACACATTTGAAAATTTGCCCCTAATTGTCAAGTTTGCTGTGCTCGCAAATGGATTCATTGCCAAGGTATGTTTATGGGACACGTGAAAGTCATTGTTATTCTCTTTTTATTCCTTTTGCCTGCTTTGGTAATTTGGGTGCTCTAACATTTTCCATATGTCGGTGAAGGCAGCGGAAGGCCTCAGTGCTAGGCCTCGGGCGTGCTCACAGCTCTCCAGGGCAGCCAGGTTCCTCCTCACAGTGCAGCAGAGCTCAGAGCACACTCACTGGTCACGTGAAGTCCTGGCTAGCACGCTGTGTTAGATATAACAGCTACATGTAATGGTGTCTCAGAGCCACAAGGCTGCTGGTTTTCCTGAATATGCTGGGATTCCTGTAATGTTCTATTTTTTGTCTGAAGCTCTAGGCCCTAGGTCCAAGAAGGTGCTGGCTTTTCTTTGAAGAACATGGGTTTTCAGTCCTCTTCTTTGCGAAGGAAAGCTTAAAGTTGTAACTGAATGGCATACATCGAAGCATGGGGCTTAAGACTAAAAGCTTTGTTTCAAAATACCATTATTTCTAAACAGAGCACCTTGTTCTTAAGGTCTAACTCCTGATTTTGGAATTATAGCAATGCCAGAAGTTTTACAAGCACATCATTACTATTACCTTGATGCTATTATTTCCACTAATAATGGCATTTCTATCTTAATGTTTATATTGGTGTTTGAAGGCCAGCCAAGCTGAAGTTTGTTCACATTAAATTTTATTTAAACAGTTGCAAATAATGATCTTCCTGAAGTGTATTAAAAAGATATTATCTAGGACTTCTCTTGTAAAACCTTGTCAGTTTTTAGTGAAAGATGAAAGTCAAAAATGTTGATAAACTGAGCCAAAGGTGCAGAGATTAAACTTTCATGTGTTGTGAATGCTTTTCCCCCTACCATATGGAAAAAAAAGTTGAAAACATCTTACATTCTTCAAGCAGAGGACTTGTCTTTGCAGAGCTGAAGTCACTGTAAAGCCATTTACAACATTTCAATTCAAATTATAAGCATGTGTTTGAGATTCAGTGGGAGGGCACACACTGCTGTGTATGGATAGCATGTGATAGCTGAGCTAGCATGGAAAGAAATCCATGCTGAAGTGTTTTCTTGATGTGGGGCTTTAAATGTTAAATATGGACATGGAGGTATTACATCATGATGCAGACCAAGTTAGATGACATCAGAATTATTCTGAATATTTGCCATTGTTTTCCTAATCTGGATAAATGAACAGAAAAGCTATGTAGGAGAGAGAATTTTCTATGTATGTTAAATGCAGGAAATGTAAACCTTGAATATCCTCACAAGCATTGGTAGATAATTTCAGATAATTGAAAACAAAATAGATTCTAAGCGCCAGTTGCTACCAATCCTGGTTGCCTATGCAAAATGAATCTATGCAAAAAAAGCAAGAATTCCTGGTTATTTACCCACTCAATAATAACACTAATCTCCAGTGGAGCTGTACAGGAATTTTTTCTAACCTAGTCACTAGAAGTGCCATAGACCACGTTGTAGGCACTCCTCCTCATATCCTTCAGACTCACATTTTAAAGTCTACACCAAACTGTGAAATGGGAGCCCTGGTTGGAATCTTGCTGCTTTACTAAACTTTCCTCTTAAGGCCTTCAGACATACCTGCTTCTCACTACTGAGACAATGATATAGACAGCTTAGACTCCCATTTTAAGTTCTCTGCATTTTATTGTCTGTGAGAAAGATATATGACTGCAATTAAGATATCACTTAGGTGGACTCCAAACAAAAATATTTTTCCTGTTTTTACATGAAGACCTCGGTACTGACACAGTACATCACAGCTAAGTATTAATTAAGCAATGATGTATATTTAGAAAGGGGTGTAATTGAAGGAAGTGATTTATTATTTATTAATTACTGCATTTTAGTTATACCTAGAAAGCTCTTAATAGTTCCTTTGAGTGCTTATTTGCTTTACACAGAGGCAAATAAGAATTCAAACGTGACTTTCCATCACAGACCCTTCTGTTTAATCATTTTAAGTTCACTTATTTATTTATTTATTTATTTTATTGGTGACAGTTTTCTGCATTAGATCTTGCAGTTTCTGTGTTCAGTGGAGAATATTTTGAACCTTGCTGGCATCCTCTGTTTTAACAAGACATTCATACTTTGACGAATGTAACACTTAGCATTACGTTGAGTATAAATAAGCTTACTACCTGGTGAGTATCCATTATATGTCCATTTGTAAAAGAATATTCCTTAAAAAAGAACGTTCTAGAGTAGAAGGAGATCATTAGCTTGTCACTTTCAGAACAAACGCCATTTTAATTATGGTTGGAGAAAAGTGAGGACAGCTTTTCAGACTGCTCTGAAATAAAAGCATTCTTACAGACCAGTTCTTACAGACCATCTCAGAAGATGCTTGGTGATTTTTGGTCTGAAAGAAGTATACTCTGGGGATTGGCTGCTGAGGGCTTTTTCTTGAGGGAATATCCCTGGATCTGATGAGCACTTTGGTAAGGAAGTCATCTTTTGTCATATGTAGGCAGGAGTGTGGCATGCCAACTCTCTGTGCAGTGTTACCAGCTCTGAGTGACTGCTCCAGCCTCACCGGGCTGTTTGTGAAATTAACACGCCTGCTTCTGCCTCTGAATATAGAGTCAGAGACATGGAGGAAGGAGTGTCCCACCAGGCAAATGTCGGGAGCTACTGCAAAACTTGTAATTCGTGGCTAAGGGCCAGCTAGCCCATATCCATGCAGTTATTTTTTAAGAGTAAGAATTAATAACGGTGCAGATTTTAGGTAAGTTGAGGAGAGCTCCCTGAGCTGGGAAGAAAAGGTATTATGAGGCATCTTGTATGCTGTCATTACTGCTCCCCCTTATAACCCAGCTTTGAAGGAAGGCAGATGATATTGCTGCACTTTCACTACATGATGAGGTTCCTCCCTTTCTCATCATATTTTATGTTGTGTTTAGTTAAGGGCAGAGATTCCCTGTTTGGAAGAAAGCTTCACTCAAAAGCCTGCCCTCGTGAAGCAGTCACATATGGGAATCTATAACTAGATATTTTAAACCTTTTAATTTAGATATTTAAAGATGGTGCTGAGATTAAATTTACAAAAGTAATGTTTGAGAAATGAACATAAAAATTGTTCTTTTTCTGTAACAACTGGAAGGAAAAAATGATCAACCATTGTGACTAGTTTATCATAAAACGTGGTACTTCTTGTGGAGATGCATATTTTGGCAAAAAATTCTTCTACCCCTGGTCCTTTGATATATTTGTAGGAAAATATTTACAGTGAAAATACTGCCTATGCAGTAAGCTGTAATTTCACAACAAGAACAAAGATGCTACAATTACTTTCCTATCAAGTAGTTCTGTGGATTTATGCTATCATTTAGCAGGTGGCTTGTTGACCTTCAGCCACCAGATAGTTCTATGTGTTGTAAGGTGGCCATCCTTAAAATACAGCATTTACCTGCTGAAAATAACATTATACTATTTATGAAACCATACAACTTCAATAGCCAAGCTCAGCAAGATTTTACTGCTCTCTCCACCTGTAATTGTGGGAGAGCTGACTCATCAGTCCATAATCACCCCTCATCAATGAACTGCTTCACTAGAATTCTTGAAGTGACTTTTCTCATAATTTCTGCAAGCATTACCTCTCAAACACAAGCCTCACACTCAAAAGGTTATAATGAATTACAGTTCAGATTAACATTGTGGAAACATCCATGTGACAAACTCTTCACTGCCTTGTTGAGCAGAAAAATGTATGAGGACTGCTCCAAAAGGAATGCCTCCTATTTTATTATGTTGGCCCATGATGCCAGAGGCAAATGTTGGTGGTATGGCAGTAGAGGTTGAACCTTCCCACCAATATTCCGTTCCATGTTATTGTCATGTGACAGATGGCAGCAGAGGGGCACTCTGACACAATGGCGTCTGACATGGGAGTGCGGATGGAGCAAAGGGGTGGGACTGAATTCCTCCATGCAGAAAAAATGGCACCCATTGACATTCACTGACACTTACTGAACATTGATGGAGACCAAACAGTGGATGGGAGCACAGTAAGGTGGTGGTGGTGCGTTTCAGCAGGGCTGACAGCGACAGTGGTCTCCTCCGCTGGTGGAGATTTTTATGAGTGTGGCATGCAGGCTCTTGTTTATCACTGGCAAAAATGCATAGATAATGGTGGTGACTGTGTTGAAAAGCAGCATTTTGCAGCTGAGACTTTGCTCTATCAAACAGTGTTATTGTGCTTTTTGTACTTGTAATTTCCATGGAAACAATTAGGAGGCATTACTTTCGGAGCAACCAATGTATGTTTTTAGTAACATGAGGATAAATTAAAATTCATTAATATCTAGAAAAAGCTTATGTGTATTTTAACAGTCAATTTACCTTTTATCTAAGACGTAATAAAGTAAATACTCCTTCAAGGACAGAGACAGTTTCCTCTGTTTTTCCTCATTCCTTGCCATACAATACTTCATAAAATGTTTTTGTCTAGCTGACAACTTTTCCCCTTTAAATCTTGTAGCAACAGAAATCACCCACTATGATCTGCAATATTTATTAAGAAATCAAGCATCTGTGAAAAATTATCCTATTTATCCCCTTCTGTGCTTAGTCCAGGAGCAGGAGAGGAATCTTTGCTTTTGTAACAGCTATAGCTCTGTATTAATACAGGACCGTAGTCAAGTCATGCTTTGGGGTTTTAGTGAATTAGTTTCAAGGATCAGAAAAGAATGCCTGGCACTATAGCATGCAACTGGAATTTGGATTCCACCCCCTGCCCTCTGCCCCTGTTTGGGCATTTGCACTGGCTGCAGCTGGGTTGGGACAGTAGCAAGGACATCACGGCACTCTGAGCCTCCTTTCTCAGGTGATGTCATGGCTTAGACAAACTAGTGACCAAAGCTGGAATGAGGGAAGGGCTGGCAGAAACCCCGTATTTTTCAACATAGAATATAGGTCACCTGTCAGAATAATCTGATTCTAACAAATTCCCTGCCCTGCAGCAAGATGAACGGTTAAACTGAAGAGTATGGTCATATCTGCAGAGCAGTAAATTAGTGCTCTTCAGCAGATGAATGGTTGGATAGTTCACCATAAATACCTCAAACTACCTGTTTTCTACTTAGGGCGTACAATCAGTGTATGACTGATGAACTGAAATACTTCAGATTCACCTAAGCCATTGGACTCAATCTGTCAACAACTGTACTAAACTGCTTGGCTTGAGCTCCGCAAAAGGTCAGGCTGAACAATGCAAAAAATCCCTCATGGCAAGAGGCTCTGAGTCTGGGGGATTTGCACAATAGAATTTTAATCTCTCGTTTACGTTTGCAAGGGAAGAAAAATAGCATCAGAGGGACCAAAGAAAAGCCACAGTAGAACTCAGCATGTATGTCTTAGAAAATCCAGGATTCTGGCTTCAAGAAGATGTCAGAGCACGGGATCCCCTTTCTCTGTTTTTTTTTTTTTTGCAATAGAGCATGTAGCTGTTGCACTTGACCAGGTCATCATCATGTCAGGTGTGTTACTAAACCCAAGTTAAGGTTGATTATTACTTTGAAAAGTGATACTAACCTGTTTAGATGGTCTCCCAAACTCCTCCTTTAACAATTATTACTCATAAACTTGACTTTTATTTTTTCTATAACATTGCTGGGAAGATTGGAACTTTCAGGCAAGCAGAGTGTGTGGAAAGGCAGAGCTGTCCAGAGCTGAGCTGCTCATCATGAGCTCCTCAGCACACCTTTATCTCTCAACCACGTCTAAATCAAAGCAGTTTCTCATCAGGTCTATTTCATGTCAAAGTGACATCCACAGTAATTATTTATTTTTTCATGCTCTTTTCTCCTCCATCCCTTACCTTCTCTTGATGAAGGGAAGGTGATTTTTGACTTTTTAATTCTCTTGACAAAACTTCTCAGAAAAGAAAATATTCTTTGTTTTATTCCCCCCTGCAAAGTGACTTACATTTCTGTGGCACTGGCTTGGGCACATGGTTCGGATAAAACAAGAGGAATTTTGTTTGAATCATGGCTACATTTGAAGTGCTAAGTGGTGCCTGAAGGAAAAAGAAAAAAAGATGGAAAATACAGATGGGGTCAGATTCTCAGAAAGTAAAATTGTTGTATCCTCACTGCTTTTGAATGAATTTGCACCAGCTGAAGATTTGACCCATGCATTAAAAATGCTGGGAAAGCCAGTTTATTAGTCATCTCAGGTAAATGGAAAGAATGCTCAGAAATGAAAGACAACACCCTTTATTTGACTTCTTCAAAACATTTTTAGTCTTTATTGTTAATAAGATTAAAAAGGAGATGAGCAATAAAGATATTGGAGCTGAGTTTATTATGAGAAAAAGTACACTTCAGGAAGAGTGCTCTCCCACCACTTAGCCTGAAAGTTTGTGTACACATCCTTCCATTCACATTTTTTTATTGCTGTTTGCCTGGAAAAGGCTCGCTGTTAAAAGAATGTGAGCAGGAGTACTTTGCCTCCCCTCTCCAGGTTACTCTAAATGCACTGATCCACGTATTTCCCATAACTGTGTAATTTTCTGCCAGTCATGATTGTAGACCCTTCAGTGGGTGAAACCTAATACTTCCTTGAAAATAAAGCAAGTCATCTGACAAACTGTATTCCTCCTGCCTTTTGTGGGCCATTCGGTGACTTTATTTTACTGAGGGAACAAGGGGAAGTTTATAATAGGATCAGTTTTGTTTGCAATTTGTTTCTAATAGATGCCAATAAGCCGGTTAACTAGGCTCTAGTTAATGGAAATTTTATTGTTTTTCCCCCTGCAGTGCACATGACCTTTTCTTACAAGAGTTTGTGATTCTTGAAAACATGTATCTGCTGACTTGCCTCAGGGTCTGCTTGCAACAGCAGGGATATGACCATAGGGTCTTCTGAACTTGTTCACCAGCCCTTCTCTTTGAGTAGACCAGAATACTTTGATCATCCTGTCAGTGGCAAATTTACAGCAATGTACTGGCTTTTGTTCCATGTGTATTTCTCCAAATATAATATCTCCCTCAAGAAATCAATGATAAGCTGTTAAACTAAAGAGCATGGTAACATCCACAGAGCAGTAAATTAATGGTCTTTTGTGGATAGATGGTTACAGATTTCATCATAAAAAATGGATAAAAGATTACATATCACACAGAGCGAAACTTTTAATAACTCAACATGACTTTTCTTAATGGGTTTTATTCATTTTAATCATTATAGTGTCAATGATGATTATAGCCTTATTAGATTCTGGTGATTGAGGAGCCTGTTTATGAGATATTGAAAATCTTAGTCTGTTCAGAAGTGGAGTTGCAGTCTGTGTAGGTTTGATGTGTAACTTCATCTGCAGAAGTAGGGCTTGCCAGAAGAGTTTCAATTAATACTTTTACTAAATTACTCCTGTCTGTAGTGACCTAGGTCACAGATGACTTAAGGATTCCACAACATCGGCTTCTCAAAACAGTAGACCACAGACAGTATAAATCAAAGAGAGCAGAGGAACTAAAGAAAAGGAAAAAGATAAAAGGGGGTGGGGGTGGAATCATGTGATGAAAGAAACTGATCTGCTTTCCTCTCTAGCAGTCACATAAGAATCTGGCTTTATGTTATCACTCTAGCCTAACTTTCCTTCCTAGGTATACAGCTTTTCACATAGAGTTGAGCATGTATGAACAAGAACAATTAGAATGGCTCTTAATAGTATCTGGAACACAAACAGAACAAACAAAAGCAGGTGTAACAATGCTGTGTAATTATCTTTGCATTCTGGGGGAGAATTACTGTACCACTTTTAAAAAACTACTTAAAAATACGCATATCTATGTTAATTCCCTTTAGTGTGGACAAGAATATACAAGACCGCCATTTTGAGTTTGTTTGGCTCTCATTTAAAGCTTGTTAAAGGAACCCTTTTCCTGTAAGAACATAGATATGATCTAGATGCTACCAACTGAAAATGATGCCATACGTTCTTTTACCATTAAAAAGGAATATTTTTAGTAGTCACACATAGCTCACTCTCTCTCTGTAAGAGGAGAGCCAGCTTCCCCTTATAAATTCTCAGCACATGAATTAGAAAAACTTTACATCAGAACCACATAAATCTGTCTAAATCATCCTGAAATAATGCATCTTTTGGGTCCTGAAAATGTGAGGAGTATGTCAGACATAATGTGTTTCCTAGCCTCACTCTGCCTTGTGTCCTTCTCCCTTTGCCATCAGAAGTGCGGGGCTCCCAGGCTAGCTGGGTTCCTGATGATGCCAGCAGGACACCTGTACCAGTCACTTCCAACTGCTCTTGAGCATTCCAGGAGCTGGGAGCTCTTCCTATCCTGAGGGAATAGGCAGGACATCCTCAGAAGTGCCTATGTCCTCCTTCCCTCTGCTTTGCTGGGTGTGTTCCTGGAGCAGCCATGGCCAGGTCGACAGCACCTTCACCTCATTGTCTGGCAACCGCATCTGGGCACTGTCATGACTCCTTCAGAACTTAGATAAAACTCTGTGGAACATCTGCAAGTTTACTCTGAGTAAGCATTTCAGGATTTGTCCTGCTGAAGATTCAATAAAATCTTTCATTGCTACTAGATTTATCCCTTTTCACATCTTTTCAGCTCTAAAGCAATGCTATCAGTATTCAAAGACGTAAAAGGCATCTCTGACAGAAAGGAAATTATATTTCCTGTGTCTACTGGTGATAAAACAGTGAGTGTTTGGCTTAAATTACAGTGAAGATGGTTTAGACTAGGCAACAGAACAAGGCAATGTAGTTGAGTAAGAGTACAGATCGGAATTTCGGTTGGTCATGTAGGGAAATTGCGGAAACACCACCTTTGGGGTTTTCTTAGGGGAAGAACTAGACAATTTTCAGTTTTTGATCACTGCTGAGATTCTCCTTCTTGTTCACAAGTTCATACTAGGTTTTTTCTTTTTTCTTTTTTGGAAAACTCCAGGTAGCCAAACAAACCCTAAGTTACTTAAACTTACTCCAGATTTGAGTTCTTCAAGGTGAATTTTTCAAGTACCCCATTTTCTTTCCTATCTGCTCAAATTGTACTAATCATCACTAACTGACTATCAACACTTTCTTAAGCCACCATATTTGTTGCTGAATAACCGTACTTGTAGTTTAAAATTGCAAGAAAAATCTCATCATTCTTAAGAAATAGTGCCCCAATCAGATGCCAGAGGAATCCAACCTGAAAAAGAGTCTGTCAAAGACTCTGACACAGTCTGCATGAAGTCATAGTTACATACATCAGCTATAGGGATTTGTTTGTTGTTCTTGATTCACTCTTCTATCATGCCATTTGCATTGCAGACAATGCACCAACTGCAGATCAAGACAATAAGTGAAATAGCATTTGCTGTGTTCTAATGGTTGGCAGAAGATAAAATACAGACTGAAACCCCACTGATCCTCACGTTCTTTTTCAGCGTGGCCAGTGCAATATTTTGCTTCAGACAACCAAGAAAATGTCATTCTTGCTTTGCTATATTAGGCAAAACACGTGCACAAACAAGACAAGAAAAGAGTCTTCAGGATTATCATTTCCACAGTTCATTCACTTGATTCCTCAATTTCTTGCTAAGTGTATTGGAAAGGTAACAAACACCTCAAAGAAGGGGGAGAAACAACAAAGGGTGTTTGTTTCAGAAATGTCTGGGGATTTTTTTTAATTAATGAGCCGATCACTTAGTGAGCTGCAGGGCAGACTGGTTAGCTGGGACAACCCAAATAAAGCCCACATGCTCCTGGTTCAGTCACCTCCCTTTCCTCAGGGCAGGCTTATTAACTCAGAAAGGGGAAACCAAGGCTTAAGGCAGTGCTACGCACTTAGAAGCAGAAATCTTTCTAGCTCCACACAGATGAAAGTTTGGGAATCGGCCTCTCTCCCTCTTGACATCTCTACCTGGGCCATCCTGCAGCTTCTCTGCTAATCTCAAGTCTCTCTCCTGTTTGTTTCTGTTTCACTGGAAAGCTGTTATACTCTTTTAGAAAGAGCACCTAGAAAGGCCCACAGTTCTCCATGCCCCCTTCACCCCCCAAAAAGGGAGCAAAGTGATTTTGATGCCTTGGAGCTGTTGCACAGCTCCATCTAGATCTGTTTCACTCCACACAGGAGGCAGCGTGCTCCCTCCCAAGGGCAGCAGGAGCAGGCAGCGATGCTTTCCCCCGTGGTTTTCCCATTAATAAGAGAGTGAAGCAGGCTGCTCCTGGCCCAGATCAGCAGTAAATCACTTCCCATCATGTGCTGGGCCGGGACCCGGGGCTCCCTGGCAGCCTGCTCTGCCTGTCGGGCACAGCCAGGATGCGTGGAGGCCACCCAGGGAGACTCTCACTTCCTCGTTCCCCAGCGTGGGTGCGTGGGGCAACCTTGCCCTGTGCTAGCAGGAAACACTCAGCAAATATATCAAAAGCACCAGGGCAGAAACTCACTAACTGCAGCCTCTTTATCCTTATGGGAAAGGCTGATAGCATTTAATAGAAAACAAATATCTTCCTGAACTCTCCTATCAGGATTCATAGGGATTTCCACAGACCGGGCCTTGCAGACAAACATGGAGGTGAACATGGCTGTGGGAGTCTTCAGAGCGGTGTGAAAACCAGCCATCCTCCTTATTTGAGTCATCTATTGAGCTCTCCAAGTCTTGTTTCCCTCACGCATTAGGCGACACCACAAAACTTCACATTATCCCATCAGACTGACTGAACTTCTCTAGTGTGGGTGTGTGTTACACTAGGACGTGCAGGATTTGGCCAAGCGTGCTGACATCTGCGTGTGTTACCACCTGGTGAGTGTCCGAGGTGCACTGCAGCATGTTCTGCACAGCAGCTTCCTTTTCAGATGATGCAGTAGGAGATTTGCAATGCAAACAAATAGATGGTGATTTATCGAAGTGACTGATCAAAGCCATTAAATTAATATAGAACAGTATCAGTGGTTAATCGGGTAATTAAAAAAAAGCACTAATGTATTTAGAAAGATACACCAAAAATATCTACGCTAAATATTTGTTTGTTTGTCTTCCATTAAGGTGAAACAGCCCGTGCTGTTTCCTGGAATTTGGCTGGTTGGTCCACAGTCCCATCTTTTCTTTCTTTTATTGAGGTAATAACTAATTGTTTCTGCTCCATACCTTTGTCATATGCAATTGCCATTTTATTGTTCCCTAAGGTCAATTTTACTGAGACTTTAAAAAGCTGAATTTAAAATGACTAATGCCGATTAAAAGTAGAAATTGGAGGCTGCAAAGCCTATCACAGCCTTATGCCATTTCCTGTGGCTGTATTTCAAGGCAATTAAGAGCAGATCTCCTTGTAGTGCATCTTTGTAAAGTAACTGCAAGTGCATTAAGGTGTGGGCCTACCTAGTAAATATTCACACTTGTTTGTGAGGTGGGAAGCTTTTCTCCAGCTTTTTTTCTGAATACTTCTTCAGGTCTGCATGCATACCAGCAAAAGCTCTTCCAGTTGGCTACCCTCAGAATTACTTTATATCTCTTCCCCCCAAAATTAAAAGGCAGGGACAACAACATGTCATATAGCAGCAGTGTAATCCTGTTCCCTCTTACTCACCTGAGCAAACTTCTTGTGGGGGTGACGGTGGCTCTCCTGCTCAGGGTGGGATGTTCTGAAGATCCCTCTCCAGATCTTCCTATCCAGCTGGAGAGGATTACTTTCAACTTCCCTGCGTCTGCTAGTGCCAGCATCTTTGGAAATTAGGGCTACGAGCTTATAAAGGTAGTGAGAGATTTTGAGCATTTCTTTAGCTGAGAAAAAGCAGGCTGTAGTAAGCCTGATGGAGTTAATGAGCCTGGTCGCTGGGTGTGGAACTGCTAGCAGAGGTAACGAGTGTTACCTTTCAGCAGAGCTTGCCAGGTTTAGTCTATTTCTGGTCTTACTCTGAGGGTTTTACTTTTCAACCCGGAATTCACAGCTGAGGAAAATAAAGGTACGTACTAAAGGTTTCTGGAAAGACGCTAGTCATCCTGTGAAAGAAAGCTGCTGAAGTATGATATAGGGGAAATATTTGTATCGTAATTATTATGATTTTTTTGCAGTTCTATGATGCCTTTTTTTAAAGGTACTATAAACATTATTCAAACCAGGTTCCCATTACTAGGAAAGGTCAAATCTTACAGTAGACTCACAAAGTCAGGCTAGCCATTAGTAAATGAGGGTTTATGGAAAACTCATAAAGCACCTAAAGTGCCAGCTTATGTAATGTATCTAATATAATAAACACTCTGAGGGGAGTCTAGGAGTGGAAAAAATGCAGTTTCTTATTATAAAATATTTGAGCACAGTTGAGACTTTAGAAATGATGAAACTGTGTGAGCCAGAAGGCTTTGTCACAAAGCCTGAAAACTCAGGAGACCTTTAGCTTGCTGAGAGGACGCATCTTAGCAGACCCTACAGGGTGAATTGTTAATACAAACTTATACTCACAGTGTTCCCAGAAGTTGTGTAGGAGAGTGATCTGGCACGGCCACTGTTAGATTCATGTTACACTAACTACTGTACAAGCAACTGCACGGTTTAAGGTTACAACAACTATACTGTACTGCCAGTGAGACCAAACAACATAGGAGGAATGGAGCACATCATTCATTTTGTTGCACAGATGCCTTGGAGTTGCTGAGAAAGCCAGTCATTGATGGCTGCTTGGCACTGAGTGGGGCTGTTCTCCTGAGCAAGGGTATTCCCACAACAGTTATAGTCACCTGGTATTGTACAAACTACCTGCACAGAGGCATTTGATTTGACAAACCATCGTTGTGCTATTTTTGGCACGCTCCTTCCTAATTTGTGATTAACAAGGATTAGGTTGTTTTCACTTTGTAAGGGCTATTTATAGTTCAATAGGAGATTTCCCCCCACCTCTTTCTGCCCCTACAGTGCATCAATGGCACAATTTTAGTCTTAACGTGACCCTGTTATACAGTCATGTCAAATAATTAGAAAAAAAGAAAAAGAGCTGATTATGAAGTACAAATGGCTAACTGAAAGCATATGAACAATACAGTGCATTTATGCAGCATGTATTTCATCCCAGAGAACCACATCCTGACAAGACTTTGTATGATGTTTTCACAACTAACGTGCTAACACTCCTTTAAGTGGAATACACTGATTAGCAGTTCCAAAACACAACAAAACCACGTGGTACAGGAGCAGTAGAATAAACCTGAACTTGAAATAATACTATACACCAATGACTGATTCTTTCTGTCTCTGAACACAATGGGAGTTTTGTGAACTTGAATGGGAACATGGGGCTATACTGCAAGAGAGATCTGTGTAACATGGAACAGTGCCTGTAACGAATTAGCTGGGAGATAAGTGACCAGTATACAATCTTGATTAGGATGAAGTTATTAAAAGGACTGAATGTTGGACTAGCAGTGTTCCAACTGAAAGCAGCAAAATTAAAACATTTCATTATTTCTTTTAAGATTCTTCAGGTGGGGACAGAAAATGGTATTTAACCTGCCTTCATCTGTATTGCAAATCCTCAAGAAAACCCAATCATGTAAAAGGAAGAATGGCTCTACCCAGAAAATTACTGCAATATACAAGTTGTCTATTCTGATTACTGTTACGAGTACTTTCCAACAGAAAACAGTTGTATCAGGCTGAGTTATACAGCATGTCAGCACGAGAATAACAAGAAGAAACAGTTGTGAATTCAATATAAGGTATTGTATGTAATGAAGCCAGACAAGCACAGGAGTCTTCCCAACTTCTTCCATCATTGAAGTAAAAGGGCTTTCAAAGTAAGTCAGTTGAGTGATGCAAGGGCAACAGAGACATGGGTCACAGGTCCAGGAGAACTGTCAGTAGCAGGCTGCTGCTGCCATTGGTCCTGGCCTCTTCAACAGCACAGATGTAGGTACTAAGGATGAGATCCAAACCTGATAGTGTCTCCTACCTAAAAAATCAGGCTCCTAGTCTAGCTAGGTTCTAAGCTTGCAGTTTAAGTTCTAAGCTGATCTTTCATCCCCTTGCAAGACAAGTGTGAAAAGAAGTGTAATGAAATATTCTCTGAAGGAACTTATCTCTGAAGAAGGGACAACTGCAGGACTCTAGACACTGAGATGCCAAGCTTTTGGATTGCTCATGGTGCATGAGATGCATCTGATGCCAATGGCTGCAAAATGCCTGCCTGGAAGCTCCCTCCTCCCTTGCTGTGCATGCTTGTCTAGTCTGCTGCAGCCATATGTTGTTAATGGGTAACTTGAGCCTGAAGAACTAGAGAGCTGTATCCGTAGTGGGCTACTTAGATTGCTGGCTTTGTTTGCTTTCCCAGTTGTGCTATCCTCATGCTCGCTTAACTGCTGCATGCAACCCGTTATGCTTGCCCTACTGAGCCAAACTTGTGCAATTATCATTTACTCTTACTTTGTTTGTCTATCAGCAGACGAGTCTGTTACCAAGGCTCTGTTTGTGCTAGCGTCATTTGCCCTCTTTCCCCATCCTTGTTCTGTGTAGGGATGCAGTATACTTTGCTGAAGGTGTCCTTCTTTGCCTAGTCCAAGGAGCCTACTGAGAATAAAGCAGTGGGACTTGAGAGAACAGAAATCTGGTGGTCAGCCCTGCATGTTATTGACAGTGAGCTTTCTGGTTCCCTTCAGTCCCTTTCTCCCAGTTTCCAGTTCTGCATCACCTTTGAGTGTGTCTGTTCAGCCCTCCCTCTGGGCTTTTCTCCCATACTATGCCGCCTGCCTGGCAGCCTTCAGCCCAGCCCACTTCCTGCCCCAGGCCCTTTTACTTTTGTGCCAGTTACTCTAAGAAATGCTGTGGCCCAGAACAGTTAGTATCAAGCTGCAGTTGATAGCAAAATGGCCACTCTTTGTCTGTTACAATCCTTTCCCCTACTCACTCCCTTTCTGTTTTGTCCTCTTGGTAGATACGCCCTTTGGTGCAGAGATGCAAATCTCTGCTAGCTTTGATGTCATGAATACAAATGTCTTTTTTATTAACCTTCCAAATGACTGCTACACTGGGGCACATCCTGCTTTTAGTTAGTCATATGCAAGTAATGTTTCTGCTTGGTTTCTTTCTGTTTTCCAGTTACTCGCGATGCCTGATACCATTTTGCACAACAATGTTCTTATTTTCGTGTGTCTTTTTGATTAGTTGGTCACTTACATATTATTCTCCTTCAATGATAATTCCCTTGCCTTTACTGAATATTTTCCTACGTTCACTAAAAAGTGAGACATGAATAAGAGCCATTAAGCATAACCAAATATAATGCAATGTACTTTAGGAAGTCATTACAGTTGTTCATTTGCATTCTTTATTGCTTGTTTTTCTTACAAAGTATCAGGAAACATGTAGATTACCATTTGGTTTTATTACTTAAGAGCTCCAGCCATCCTTACTTAAGATTAAAGTCATTGTTGCCACAATAGCTCTTCCACTTCATAGAAAAGGACTGAATTTGCAGAGAAATGCGCTCAGTATAAATGGGTTCTGCTGGATCTCCAAGTCTCCTGCTTAGATTAGAGCAGGGTTTTAAGTTGGGAAATGACATATCTGAGCTGTGATCAGTTGTGCTATCCAGGCAAGTCTATTTAAAAGCACTTTCCATTTTAAATATAGCAATAAAATACCACACTAGCAAACCTTCTTGATAAGGGTAAAAGCAATACATCCAAATCCAATCTAAATTTGACATTGCCTAGAACAAGAATTCACATTGATAAGTCAGGACTCATTTACAGGGCCATAAATGGGTGTGTAGCTATAATTTGGGTATTAAACTTGTAAAATATATTGATGGCATGCAAGGGCTAAATAAATAATTTACTACAAGAAAATTGGAAATCTTTACACAGTACTTAATTGACCAGCTATTCTCCCATGTTCTTGATAGCTTCCTATTTTGCATTTTTTTTTATTTTTCACACGCTGAAATTTTCCCCATGTGTATTTTTTTCCAACTTCAGCAAACGTTCATAAGCTGCTATATATCTGCAAGCATAACCTGTTTCCATCTTTGTTTCATCAGTCAATTACATTCTTTTTGACATTTTCATTTGTTTGTTTAAAGGCATGAATGAATCAAATGCCTTTTCTGAGCATGGATCAGCTGGTGTTATTCTTAAAACTAAAATGAAATTGCCTTGGTGATCAGCCTAACTTTGAATGTTAAATCCATTTTCAGAGCAAAGCTGATTGAGATATTGTAGTTAATGGCTATTCCAGTGATCACTGTAAGAGTGGGATTGGCGGTTTTATACAGGCTTATAAAAATCCTTATGACCACTTCACTGGCCAGTGGGAGCCAGGGCAGTTGCTCCAAGGCCAATGAATTTTGGCTTTAAAGGTGTTTTGCCATCTGTAGCTATTGCAAAGCTGATTTTGAGATTCCACATAAGGCCTTGGTTGACCGTGCCCTCCAAAGCACCCCATGAGTCATGAATCAGACCCACAAAATTTATAAGATTTTATTTTTAGGTCATCACACTAGATTTTTTTAGAATTTTACTCTGAGACCAGGCCTCCAGAGCACACTGCCGCTACCTTTTCCTGTGACCTGAGGAAGAGAAATTTCCCACCCAACCTCCATAGCTGTTGTGGTTTCCCAGCGGGTCTGTAGCACTAGTGAATGCGCTCGTATCCCTTTGATGCTATCGGGGGGCCTCTCCCCTCTGCTGGAGCAGTGAGAGGACAGAAACGTGCCTTTTTTTTCCCCGTTAGAGTTGGTATGGTCTCTCTGTGCTATGGCTTTCACTGACTACAAAGTTAGGTGGCAAAGCATAACGCTTTCCAGGGGAAGAGGGAAAGCATTCAAAGTCAGGTTCCTCCTGGCCATGCTTGGGCTCGCTCCCATCTTTAGCCATCCACAGCAACCTACTGTGCAAAATATTATGCTGTGGACTGGTGGTGGTTGTGCTTCCTGGTGCAGACATCCCTGCAGAGCTTCCAACCAGAGCTACCACTCACGCGAACAGTGGAGTTACTTTGTTGGCACATCCTGTACAAATTTCCCAGGACATACAAGGTAGAGTACCACAGGACTCTGTGGCCATCAGTGCTTCTCTATGAGGGCTGTTGTCAGAACGAACGCCACAATGAAACAGTAACACCCTGAGTCATGTACCAGACCCAAGCCTGGCGAAGTACTCCAGAGGTAAAGGAGCAGATCAGGAGGGAGCATGGCAAGTTCAGGTTAACCAGAGCGAGAGCTTTGCTCCAGCTGCTCTGGGCCACTGCCATCCGCTTCCCTATTGTTACAGGCTCCCTGAGACTCCCATCTAATTCCACTTTCCACCTGCCCTCCCCAATAAATTCGTTTTAAAATGGTAGTTATTTTTGCTCAAAATATTTCCATTGTTTCTTCAGGAATGTGACTCCCCCCCATCTGGGACCCTGCGCCCTGGGTCAGGTTGATAGCACTTTGCTTAGCAGCCATGTGACTGATTTGGAGCCTGGACATGGCTTCAAAGTGAAATGTCTGGGGAGGGAGAGGGAAAGCCCACTATTCCGTGGATGGTGATAAGATGGGTTGTGAGCTAGGGCTTTTAAACAAGAGTTACTGTGCTCAGATTCATATGTGAAGAAAGTCTCTTGGCTACGGGAGAAAGGGAATACAATGGTGTAACATACATGTGAGAGAGACAGAAGGAGGCAAAACCAAAATGCTCTGCTTTACATGTGTGTAGAATGCTGCTGCACAAGGGAGTAAGAACCCACTTACAACCCCACGTGGATTACCCAGGCTTTGTCCAGGTGCATGAAACAAGCAGGGCCACACATCTGCTTATTTCCTCTCTGGGGATTAGAAATTGGAGGGTGGGAAATGAATAGAGCCTGGGGTCCATTCTTGCTCGCTGGCTCAGCTGAGCTGGTGAGCGCTTGAGGGGGCTGGTAGAGGGAGGAGGGTATTATTTTATTTCTGGCTTAGGCCAGAGGTAAATGATTGCCTGAGGGAATAGGAGAGGAGAAGGTGTGCCTCTGAGTTACTGTGCCTTGGGGGCTCCTGCTGCAATGGCACAGCTATGTAACGTGCTCCCTTGGGGGCTGCATCTGAAATAAAGATGTAGCCTGTTACTTATTGGCATTAATGTTCACTTACTAATGCCTTTTATTGCTTAACTCTTCCATTTTGGCGCCTGGGTAACTACTTAGGCTCTTTTAAATTCACTGGACCAAATTCAGAGATCACATATCCAGAGATCTAAGCAGAGTTCACAGCTGGTAGGGTGGTGTGGATTAAAAGTAGTATATTTAAGAAAGTCTAGAGAGAGAGTCATAATTTATAAAAGGACCAACATAGGTAAGATTCCTCCCACCACCCCCATTCACTTCCAGTGAGCTTAGTTTGAGCGTGGCATTTTGTCTCCCAGGCCCCTTTAAATAGTATAAATTGGTTTTGGATTTGAGGTATTTCTCAATGCAAGGAGATACTGACTGAGAGCACTGTCCTAGCACACTCAGGAAACCTTTGCACAATATTTGGTAACTTAACATGGAGGTATTATCTCTCCACTAACGCAAAGCTCACAAGCAAAACAACATCATAGTGATTTATATGAAGCTTATCATGAACTATCCTACTGGTAAACCTGTTCCCAACCTGAAAAGAACCCTCGAGTCCTTAAAATATTCAGTACATTTCCAGAATCTAACCTCTACCGTCTATTTCCATATTTAATTACCATGAAGAACATCACCATCGTCTTCATTCTAGTCCGTAACTCAAACACTCTTTTTTCACTAGGCATTTCTCTGGGTGTTTGCACCCAGACTGCATGCAGAGAAAACCTAAGGAACAGCCTTTCTCATCCATCTCTCATGTGACTATTACAGCAGTGATGTTGGCTCAACCCCAAACAGTCCCCATGCATGGCGTGGGCATGGGTATCAAAGTGGGAATGCCTTTTTTCTTGCTGCGGCCAGCAGATTCGTAGCCAGTTGTTGGCCATCAAGAACACTGTTGCCAGGTTCTTTTCCACAGCTCATCATGCTTTTCCGTGTCACCTCCTGCTCCCTGCCTGTTTTCATTTTCAGACTCCCTCACATGATGCACTCACTTTTCCACATCACTTTCTAGTACTTTCAGCTCCCACTTCCCATTGGTATGCATTCCCCACACATACTGTGTGCTTTCTCACTTATTTTCCTTCAGATAGAGAAGGTATGTCCCTAAATCCTTACCAAACTACCTCATGATCTGCAGCCAAATGCTGTCTTGAGGCATGCTCTGCCACCCCTTGGAAGGCAGACAGCCATGGTGTGCATCCCCGCTCCCCCACTTGTGTCCATCCATTTGCTGCCGTCAGCAGTACTGCTTGCACAGCTCCTCGCATCATGGGACTGACCTCATTGCTCAAACCACAAAAATTGCGTGTAACAGTATCTTCCTCAAAAGCCTCGGCCATCTTCCACTAGATTTAAAATTACATGCCAGCCCCAGGCTCCTGCCATGTTGCTGAGCCACGGCACGGCAGCTGGGAAGGAGACGGAGGGAGAAGAACTAGCTCTGTGTATTTAGTTACAGTTAATTATAAGTTTATGACCTTATGATGCAATTGTTGTATCCCTTGCTCAATATACTTTTTGGGCAGAGCATGCTAAACATACAAAGGGGGTGTATTTTATGGCCGCAGTGTTTGCTTGAGCTGTGCAGATAAGAGTTGTAGAGAGGTCCTGTGCAGGATGAAGCAGAGACATTTTGGCCATATAGTATTGACACAGTTTGAGTTTCTCTGCCAAAAGAGAACAGGGGTTTAATTTTGTTCTTGTGCTTTCAGAGCGGAGGAAATCTAAGGAAGGGAGTAGGTGTCATTAACATGTAAGCAAAACGGAATAGGATTTTCTTAAGGGAGATAGTGTTGGAACTTGACATGTTTCACTCAAAGATTTTCAAATGTGGCACAATTTTTTTTCGCACACTTCAACATACTATGCCCAATTTATGGATAACTTAACTGATCCAGAAGGTGAACAGTAAGTAGAGTCATTTGCAGGTCTATGAATAGATTCAAAGACTCTTGAAACCTTAATCCACTTGATCCCACTTAATGCTTTCAAGATGCAATAATGGGACAAAATGAAGTTTAATCAAAACCCATCAAACTCAATTTAGGAATTGTAGCTCTTCTACTTACAAGACTAGCCACATAAAGAAAAATAAGGAAGCATTAGTTTGAATTTCCCTGGAAAATAAGTAGGCAGGAATTCATGCCACATCCTGGCTGGCATTTTAATCTCATCAAAGCTGAGCTTTAAAAATGGCTGTTCTTTCCCTACTGTGCTTTCCAAGATGCACAGCATAAATGTGCTGTGAACACTACAGAACTAATTGAACAATCACAGCGAAGGAGGTCAAAACCTAGCAAACAGTGTAGCATCTAAAATGACTCTGGAGGATTTTAACAGATGGACACTTGTAAATCTAACAGGATTTCCTACTGGTGAGAATGCCTTAGGTAAAATTCAGAATGTCTCATTAAATTGTCAGCCAGCTAAGAGGCATTGCTCATGTGAATATGAACAGCTATGCAGCTTTACTGTAAATACGCATAGCCATACATTAACATAGGCCTGAAAAGCAACATTTGGATGCGAGCTCAGTTAGAAAACCCTTTCAAAGCCGAAGGAAGATCAAATGTAATGTTTCTGGCTGGGATCCATTGGAGATACAGGAGGGAAATTAAGCCGGGGTCAGGATTTTTCTCTCCTCATTCTTGTAGTTGTATGATTTTGCCTCCGTGTGCGCTTCCATTCTAATTTGCAAATTGGTGCAGCTTAGACTGCTCTAACTACTTTTGTTACCACTTGCTCGTAACCTTCAGCATTCTTGTGCTGTTGATGAAACATATCTACAGACCTGACGTAGGTACAATAGTGCTCTGTGTCTCTCAAGTAGATGTCCTTGTGCCAAGAATCTGAGTGTAGGTTCACACACTGCAACGACACAGTGGTTACACATTTCCATTTTTACACGTTTGTTTTACACAGTGCTGGCAATCTGGATAAGAGCAATTAGTCTGCTTCTCACCAAAACGCCGCGTGTGCCCCTTTACCTCATCCAGTAACCCCACAGCTCTCAGGATCTGTGAGCCTGTTGTTCAGATCCACATTCCTGTACAGTCCCACTTTCTCGGTAAGAAATAGTCTCTGCTGGGTTTATTGGCATTTCTCACAGTATCTGAGTTCAAAGAAAATGATTACAAGTTAAGACAGAGCTCTGTTCTTTAAAGCACCACAGCGTATAGATTTGTTGAGTGATATATAACATAGAACAACTTCCAACTGAGGAAAGCTTAACACAGCTCGGGCTAGCTTGCTGATAGCTGCTCAGCTCCTAGAATTACTGCTTACAAACCATAAAGGCCCCAGCTTGAGTTTCATGGCGGGTGGGGGTGCGATGTGTGCTGCGCACACCGCAAATGCAGCCACAGGGCGGGTAACCCGCCAGCTCCCGAACCTCAGCCAAAAAATCTGGCCACTGCCTGACAGGCGGAGTGTGTGCATTCGCTGTCTATCAGTGGCAGCAAAACAACTTCAAGTCAAAAAAGAATCGTGTGAAACCACCAAGTTCAGTTGCGGGAGTATTCATGTGCCAGATCAACAGGCTTGGTATATGTTAAAACTGCCCTTCATTGCTGTGATATTTTTGGCAAGGAAACAGCCCGTAAATATAAACAGATCACTTCTCTCCTTACTGAAAAACAGGCACCTCAGAGGAAAGAAGCACAGTGCATGTTTATCAGAACCATAAATTCCACATGAGATTTTAGAATGGGCGCACAGGGACAAATCTCATGATGGAATGAAGAGATCGGAGGAAGGACAAGTCAGCTACGAGAGAAAAACACACAGTGTATCCCACAAACCACAGAATACACCTCTGTTGGGGACTGTTTGCTCTAATGTGAGCAGGGAACCGTGCTGGGACAGGACACACAGGTCTGGGATTACTGACCCAGTCCTTCAGCAGAGAATAGGCACAGCAGTTCTGGGCTGGAGCAGTAACTGTGGAGCTGCATTCCCACCCAGCATCCAGCACGAGAGCCTCCATCTCCCTGCCACCCCTCGCCCACTCCCAAGGATCCTGTATTCTGTCTGGCACTGGAGAAAGAGCATTCGATGTGCGTGCATGAGAATGGTCATGGTAAGATGCCCACGCCAGTATGAAAATCGTGCATGGTGTCACTGTAATTCCAGTGTGTAATAGTGTGCAGCATATTGTTACACTAAATAAAGCAGATGTAATCTTGATTAGAGCTTCAACAAAGCGGAGAGACCGCAAATGCCATGCAAGACATATTGTGTTATGTTGTATGAATATTTTGTATTTACTACAGTTGACCAGAAGTACAAATTGTTCTTAATAGAAAATTGTAGGGGACAGCAAATTGCCATTTTTTTTTTTTAAAAAGGGTTTTGATCAAGAAATGAATGAGTTATTAAAATCCATTGTTTAAGGTCTAATTTCTGTAGGAAGTGCTATTTTTCTCATGTTTCTCATATTTAAATTTTAATTGTCTTTTTTTCCCCAGTTTTCCCCATCTTAACTGCCCACCTTTGAATTCTACCATCATCAAACATACACTAGTACTTTACTTTTTATCAGAAATTCGATGTCTTCAAATGATCCATACGTACACCTTTTATCTTTCAGCATCCTTGTCCTTTCTTCATATTTAAAAATGTCTTTCTTTCTTTGTTTCTAGAATGAGCCTGCAGTAGAGAAGAAGGAAAATTACTAGAACATTAATAGCAGAAGATATGCTAAACCTTCAAAACAAGTATGTCCTGAAAACAGACATAAACGTGGAGTTTCTGTATTTGTTTATCCCTGCCCAGTATATATTAAGAGCTCTTCTTCAGCAAAATCCCTCAAAACTTTGTGTCTCTTACACTGGAACAATCCTTGTTGTTGTGGATATGAAGTCGTAATGACAAAGCAAGAGAGAATCAGGCATCAAACTTCTGCAGTAGAAGAAAGACCTCCAGCAGCCCTTAGAGCTGCAGCTGTATCCTGCCCTAGTGCGCTGCTGCACTGAGCATGTTTGGCAGATTGCTGAGACATACATTTTTCTCCCATACTTTGGCAAATCTAAGAACTCTAAAAGATTTGTGAGATGAAATGTTTACCTATGTAGGTACTAGCTTTCTTCTGTTTTATATAGTATTGTGCAGACTGGGAGAAGAACTTATTGAGAGCAGACCTGCAAAGAAGGACTTCGGGGTCCTGGTGGATGAAAAGCTGCAGATGAGCCAGCGGTGTGCGCTTACAGCCCGGAAGGCCAACCGTATCCCGGGCTGCATCAAAAGGGGTGGCAGCAGGGAGAGGGAGTTGATTGTCCCCCTCTGCTCTGCCTTCATGAGGCCCCATCTGGAGCACTGCGTCCAGGTTTGGAGTCCCCAGCACAAGAAGGATGAGGAGCTGTTGGAGTGGTTCCAGAGGAGGGCCATGAAGATGATCAGGGGGCTGGAGCATCTCTTTTACGAAGACAGGCTGAGGGAGTTGGGCTTGTTCAGATTGGAGAAGAGAAGGCTCCAGGGAGACTTTCTTGAGGCCTTCCAGTGCTTAAACAGAGCTTATAAACAGGAGGGAGATCAACTTTTTACACAGGCTGATAGTGATAGGACAAGGGGGAATGGTTTTAAACTAAAAGAAGGGAGATTTAGATTAGAATTTAGGAGGAAATTTTTCACTCAGAAAGTGGTGAGGCACTGGCACAGGCTGCCCAGAGAAGCTGTGGATGCCCCATACCTGGAGGCGTTCAAGGCCAGGTTGGATGGGGCCCTGGGCAGCCTGATCCAGTGGGTGACAATCCTGCCCATGACTATGGGGTTGGGATGTGGTGATCTTTAAGATCCCTTTCAACCCAAGCCATTCTATGGTTCTATGATTCTATAGTACTATGATTCTACGATTACGAATCTTTAGCAAGGTGCATGGCAGATTAAGTCAGACTTCCTGATCTGTAATTCCCATGATCAACCCAGCAGTCCTTCCTGACATCACATTTGTGACCTTACATTCACCTGGCATTAAGTCACATGTGATCCATACGTTACCTGTGCAACAATTAATAAAGTAATTTTCATATTGAAGTTCATTTAGACCTCTTGTATAAGCATTGTCTGACTTAGGCAATTTCTTGCTGTTTGATTTATTGGGTTGTCTTATAGCCTTGGTTACTGACTCCAAAATGTAAAAATACTCCTTAGATCCATCTCCTTTAAAGAACACCTCTGTTGTAAGAACATCACTGAGCTCAGTTAGTGAGCACAAGTGCAAAGGACTCATTTAAATGATCTCCTTGTACCTATTTTGTTTATTTTCTACCATGCCAGGTCTCTGGAAGGCATCCTGTTTCCGATCATTTTGTAATTATTAGTTTTTATGGCTGTAGCATAAAATCTGAATCTAGATTTGAACTTTCCCAGATTTCAGAAGTTCAGATTTGGATTGTTAGAAAAACAGGATCAAGATGTGGGGCCTGTGGCATAGCCTTGATCCTAACATTTCTTGCATATATAGCCGTGCTTTGCAACGTGACTCAGTAATACAGCATGATGTGGATCCAGGTGCCCATTTTCGGCTTATATATTCCACATTTCACTGCTCCTAAGAAAAAATACATTGTTCATGTCCTGCAGATGAAACATAGGAATTGGGTTATTTGCTCTTCAGGTGTAAACATCATAAGGGTTGCACAAAAAAAAAAAAAAACAAAAAAAAAACCCCACAGAGTACAAGTTCTTTACTATTGATGATCACGTAAGAGAAGGAAAAGACCCACCTGTGAGACAAAGCCTATGTGCTCATCTCCTGCAGGTCTGTTGGCCAACGGATCTTGGAACATCTACAGAGAGCACCCACACACTTCTCTGTTGTGTTACAATCCATTATCAGCTTGCTCTGAACAGCTTCTTAGCTGACTGCCAGCCACGTCGCTGCAGGGAAGGTGGTGCCCTGGATAATTAAAGCCTTCTGAGAGAAAGGTGTATTACCACTAAGTTGTGGTGGCACAGCTTTTGACTATCTTGCAGAGCAGGCTTATAGTTGTTGGGTTTATACCACTTAATATATTCTGCAGAGAGATTTATGGACTTTGTACTGAATGACTGACTTCTGAGTCTCTCCAAACCAGCAACCTTGTGTTAGTTTTCTATGAGCTTCCAAAAATAAAAGATGACTTCTCAGACAAGCATCCATCTTTTTTTCTTTGCTGTCTTCTCCTTCACTGTTATAATCCATGCTTTCAAGGTATGACAGCCCTCACTGTAACTTCATATTCTGTCACTAAAACAAGACACCCATGTGTTGTGCCTTTTTTCTGTCACATCACTTCACAGGAAGCAGGAAGGTAATGAGAAGTTAGATTTGCTTCTCGGAAGTTGGTTTAATTAAAATCAAAAGGGTGGGGAAGGTTAAATGTTGATGAACTAGTTTTTTCTTCCTAACCACATACCTCAGTTCTGTAAACAGTAAATAAACTGAACAACAAATTCTCATTGAGTGATATTTCCCTTAATTGTCCTACTACTAACTGCCAGAAAGATAAAGAAGAAGAAGAGAAAAAAGAAAGGAGGCTAGAAACTAGTCCAAGAGGCTTATTTGGAGGGAAAAAAATGCCAATTTGCAACTTCTGCTTATGTTTTTCCAGAAAACTTGTGGCTTAACATTAAGCATAGGACTACCAAAGACCTGATTGACTCTGCACATCAAAAACAATGAATAGTTCTCCTATGTAAAGAAAAAAAACCTTTCTGTAATTGAACTCTCACCAAGAGGAAAGAGGAGAAGATTGGGAAAGACACGACTGCTAACGTTATTGACTTATTTCCAAATATAAAAGATTATCCAACAAAAGAACCATGAGTGTTTCAGGAATTACCAAGTCTCATTGAACTGGGCCATGCTGGCAAACTGTCCTTTTGTGGCTGTCATAAGGCATGCAGTGGAAATTTGTAACAAAAATGTTTTGGCAGTTCATCAATGGTTGTAATAAACTTTCCAGATGGCACTGGTGGGAGAAGATCTGATACTATCTTGTTCCATAGGCCAGCTTGGCCCTGTAATTGAACCAAACAACAGGAGAAAATAAAGTACAGTGAGACCATGTTGGCTTCACCAGTTTTGGGACCTTGAACAAGAGGAGCTCAGCTATGTCTCAAGACTGGGAATCAATGTCAAATCAGTATCTGTTAGTAACTGCTCCAAATTAGTTAGCTAAAAGGTTTTGGAGAACTTTTAGTTCTCTGAGTGAATTCAGCCCCCTGCCTGTACTCTCAGACTAGGTGGGTATTATAAATGCTTAATAGTGAGTCCCCTTTCCACGCACCCACTGTGTCTGAGTGTAGCCAGCAAGGGCTGTCAATGTTATGCCCTTCCGTCTTGCTCAGGAACCCAGCTTTCCTCTGAGAAGTGAAACACCTTGGACCAAATCCTTCTTCTGCCCCTGGGACATGCACGCCTATCCTCTCTGAAAAGCCCTATTGACCCAGGCTATGAGGGAAGTTCATCCACTTCTGTTGAAGCTGTTCTGCTGTGCATAAGATGGTTAAATATGCAGGGTGAGGAAGGAAGGAGAAAGACTGATCTGATCTGACTGGACAGTCTCTCCAGCCCAAGATGTCTACATGTGATCATGGCTTTTACCAGTAAGGAGGAGATCCAGGCTGACTGTCCTAAACAGTGTTTAATTCAAACACAAAGTGAATCTATCTCAACAGGAGAAAGAGCAGTTTTCCCTCCCCTGAGCCCTGCAAGAGTCGATGGACAGATAGGGAACACCCTTGTACGATATGTGTCCAGATCCTCTTGGGCTCGAGATAGTGGAGGCACCTAATGTAGCGGTGGCACCTAAGTCCTCTTGCAGAACCAGCTGTAATTCCCTACCAACTGAAAAACAAACCCATTTCAAGTAATTATACACGTTTACAACTTCCAGAGGGAAAATAAATACAGCAATTAACGTAATTTACAAAAGCAACGTGGCTTGTTCACATTAGGAATGACTCAGTTGACAAAAGCTGTTTTCTGAAGTGATCAATTTTTTAGTATGTTAGAAAACATAGAAATAATGAAGTAATTAATTATACCCTTTTGTTTGATAAAAAAGTGTAAAATTACTTCAATCCATTAGGATAACAAAAATTCTTCAGATAAAAACACATGCTGAGTTTCTAGCCTAGAAAGACTTTGCCTTCAGAGATTTTAGAATCTCTGAAATCAGATGACAATATAGCATATCCAACATTCGTGGGCTGTGGCACATGCATCTGTAATAGTGATCACACACAATGTATGTATAGAATCTTATGCAGTAATCCTGCATCAAGGGAAATGCACTCTTTGACTTCAGTGGGAATTGGAGACTCCCTTAAGGAATAGAAGAATACACCATAACAGAAACAAAGCTTAGTTTAGATGTAAATCACAGTGCTGGCATAGAGTTTATGCTCAGTTTAACCTGTTAAACAATGTAAGCTGGGCAAAAATTACTAATTTACATACTGCTGATTTTGCAGGCTTCAGAAACCCTGAGTATGAAATAAATAAGTTGCTCTTAATAAATGTCTACTTTCGGTGTGTACAATATATTTAAATGTAAGAATATGTAAATGGTGTAATTTTATTACATTGTTGGTTACCTTTCTATTTCAATTCAGATAAATGCAGAAGTTTAAAATTGCAATGAACTGCTTAAATTATTTTTTCTGCTCATCACAAGTAATACATTGTGTAGACTGTGCTATTATGGAAAATTCTGAAGACTGAGTCAACTGTATCAATATAATCAGTACTTTATTTCCTGAATGACTGGCCTGGTTGTATAGCCATGCCAGTATCATAAAAAATGCAATGATAAAATTGCACAGAGAAAAAGACTGGAAGCCACAGCACACAAATTTAAGTAATATTCTCCTACATTCTTTGTTAGATGGATTTCCTATGTCAATATACCATGTTTATACCTAAAAAGAGCGCTCTGAGAAGACAAGATCATTCTGAAGTGTTCTTTGCACTTGGGAAGTGTGTACCTGATGGATGATTTTTTAAAAAAATAAAATGAACATTTCTTAGAACCAGCGCTCGCTGAGTTTAAAAGATAAATTATTCATATTGCAGGACAGGATGTAAACAACTAATTTACCTGACATACTAGTGAGCGGTAGGGAAATTGGTGATTATGAAATTTGTTTGCTTTTCTGCTGGCTAATTTGCTGATATGATAAATTTTTACAAAATGTTCCTTATACTTAGTAGGTAAACTGTGGCCATTTTCTGCAGAGCTGCTTACTGTTGTGAAGTCTTTTCAACTCTCTTTGTCTACTGGACCCACTCTTCACTGCCAAATCTCAATTCAATGTACAAAACCGACCAAATAATAGAGAACATGAAAGCCTCTAAACTTTTCTAGTTCCTCTAATCAGTCTTATTTTGTTTGTTTTCTCCCTCTTACTATGTTTTCTTCCAAATTACTTTTTCTGTATGTATTTTCCTTGCTCTGATCATGAAGAGTTGAGAAAGACAAAGATGTGCTCAGTCCCTATAGATACATAACCTCCTTGCAGGGATGAGTCCATTGCACCCGTAAGCCTCTTGCCTCAAAATCATAGAATCACAAAATGATTTGAGACAGGGACCTTAAAGATCATCTTGTCCCAACCCTCCTGCCATGGGCAGGGACACCTTCCACCAAATCAGGTTGCTCAAAGCCCCATCCAGCCCGATCTTCAACACTTCCAGGGATGGGGCATCCACAACTTCTCTGGGCAATCTGTTCCAGTGCCTCATCACCTTCATAGTAAAGAATTTCTTTCCAATATCTAAGCTAAACCTACCTTCCTTCTGTTTAAAACTGTTACCCCATGTCCTATCTCTAGACTCCTCGACAAAGAGTCCCTCCCCAATGTCTTTCCTTTGTAACATTCGCTGTGAACATAGCTGCCTCAGGAGACAAAAAATGGTTTGTCAGGTTCTTAGAAAGCATATAAAAACCTGTCAGAACTATCAAGGGGCTATTAGTATCATTGGGAGCTATCGAAATGTGTGAGACTACAGTTTGATGCTCCTCTGAATATCTCTCACGCTTAGAAATGGAACTGCAGCATCTGCTCAAGTTTCTGTGTACCTTATTTCAGTACTTTCAATAGTTACATATTTCTTCCTCCTGAGCTCCTGCAACGCTGGATTTTTATCTGTTTTGATGTTTGTTCTCTTTGGCCTTGCCTTACTAGGAAAATGAGCAATTTCTAGCAACAGGAGCCGGCAGTGAGGTCAGCTGCAACAGTGCTGTGGCCTCTGCAAGTGCAGACAGAGAGATTCAGACTTGATAGGAAAACATAAAATCCATCCATGAGACACTGGAAAACAGCAGCTTGTTTCATGTGGGTAAAAAAGCTTTTGGGAAAACCGTGACTTCCAGAGTTCTGAGAATATTTAATTTTTTTTTTCTTTTTTCTGAGATCAGGGCATAGCAATCCCCTGAGCTGAAAGTGATCTGTTCCTGGACATGATCTTCGGCAGTGCCTTGCCATAGTGCAAGAGATGAGCTCATGCATAATAGTTCATTCTGCATGACCTATTATTTCTGAAAAAGTCAACATTCAGAGGGTTGAGAGAAAAAAACACAACTGGTAAATAGCAAGTGAAAAAATACATAATGTGTAGGATTTGGATCTCACTGAAAGTGAGAGAAAAAAGAGAGAGCAAAAGAGAGACAGAGGGAGGAACACATATTTCTAAGTCTATAAGAATAAAAGTTCTCTTGAGCTTTTAAAATCTCCCCTCTCAATGTGACTTCATTATTTTATTTACAACAAAAATATTGGATTATGATATAGATTTTAATTTGTATGCCAACACATAAACATAACAAATATCATACATGGGCCGCCTTATACACAATCCAGTTATCTGGATCACTGCTGTAATCCATTTAGGTAAGGATCCAATTATTTGGGAAACAGATGTTGATTTTTTTCAGATACAGTTCTGGAATTATTGTTCCCTGTTTAAAAATTATAAGATTTTAAGATACATTACGATGTTTCATTGTGATTTCCATTTTAAGTCTGTAGAATACATTTTAAATTTCTCCCTTCTTATTAGAAAATATTTTAATATAGGAAAAAAATGTTTTTTGTTTTTAAAGCATTGTATATGAATTAAACTTGGAATCACCTTTCAGAATAAGTTGATAAACTTATAATTAAATGGATGACAAGAAATCTGCAAAAGGGTCTCTGGAGACAAGCTCAATAAGACTGCAAACTACATAGGCTTTTTATCAGTAGTGACTAATATTTTTTGGAATGGATGAAGATATGATTTTCAGCAATTAAACTCATAATAGATACAATCTTATTAAGTAAGTTTGTGTACAAAGAACACTCTGCTTTAGCTGTTGCTTCCTTAAAGTTTATTCTGTTTTCCATCTGCTTTTTATCTGATCAGCAACTGCATAAAGAGAATGGCTGTATGAAGGGCATGGAGCAAAAGTTTCTCCATCCCACCGAAGAGGCTCAGTAAGTGGAGCCAACTGTTAAGGGTTCTCTTAAAGTTTTCATTTCAGCATTCTATCTTGTTACTTTCAAAATCACCATATCCAAATTCTCACTTCTCTTACTCACTCCTCTTTCCTAAATTACTTTTCTGAATTGTGAGTGTCAAAACTCTACATCGTTTCAGCCTTATCAGAATATAAAATTAATTTTGACTCTAGGTCACTGTGGTCTCCAGTTGGCCCACCAAATCACTTTGATCCTCCATTCTTAAAAAAAAACTCACCACCAAAACAACAAACAAAAACCAACAACAAATGTTTCCCGAGTTCTTTAAATGATCTCTTTTATACGGAGGTGATTCTCTTCAGTGGGACCAGAGTAAGGCCAGACAAAGGGATGGTTGTTCATGATATGTGTCAACAAATTCAAGACATGGCCTCATATATCTCTTACTGTATTGATCCCATTAATATCCCTCCGTAATGATCATGTGCATATGAACATAGAACTCCAGTTGCTAAAGCAG
>WBMW01002498.1:0-15075 GCA_013396635.1 Penelope pileata | reverse complement strand
TGGTGACCCCAACATGGCTGTGATGTCCGTTGGTGACCCAGACATGGCAGTTTGGTGCCGTGGTGACCAAAACATGGCTGTGTTGGGCTTGGGGAGGCCATGGCCCTAGTTCTGAATGTGGGGGAAGGCTGTGTATGATTTGAAGGGCACAAAGGGATGAATCCAGGCCCACCAGTGATAAGCTGTCGGAGAACACAGCAAACGTTGAGGGACTGCGTGCTGTTGAGATCCATCAGTGCTCCCCAAGTTGTAGGGTACAGTGCAGCACATTTGACATGTTTGTACAGCAATGCACGCACCAGGGGGAACTGGAAAGAGGAGCTGGAAGTCTTGGCGCAGTCCCAGAGCTACAGCATCATTGGCATAAGCGAAACGTGATGGGAAGAGCCCTGTGCCTGGTGTGTCACCATGGACAGTTACGGGCCCTTCAGCAGGGGCAGGCAGGGCAGATGACACGCAAGCAAGTAAAACAGGTGTTGTTGTTTTGGGCATCTCCCGTAGGCCACCCCACCAGGATGATGACAACAATGATTTATTCCTTAAGCAACTAAAAGATACTTCTAGATCAGGAGCTCCTGTCCTTATGGTGACATCAACCTGCCAGATGTGAACTGGGAATAGCACACAGCTGATAGAAACATGTCCAGGAGATTCCTAAAACACCTGGATGATAAATCCTTGGTACAGTTACAAGGGGAGCTGACTAGGAGTGATGATTGTAGGTTTGTTGCTTATAAACAGCGAGGGTTGTGTGGGCGAAGTGGTGACTGGTGGCCATCTTGGCCAGAGTGACCATGAAGTAGTTGAGTTGAAAATGTTTCGTTAACAGGAGGAAAACTGTCACTAAAACTTCAACCCAGGGTAGGGGGAGAGGAGACTTCAGGCAAGGTCCTCTGGGGACCTGGTTTAGAAGGCGCTGGGGTCCATCAGTGGTGGTCACTTTGAAGTAGCAGCTCTCCAGAGCACAGGGGCAGGCAGTTCCAAGATGCTGGATGCCATGCAGGTGGGACAGAAGGTCAGCTTGGCTGAGTGGGGATGTTCTTGTGCAGCTGAGGTGGAGAGAGAAAGTGGATGGCCCCTGGAAGTGAGGTTGGGCGACATGGGAGGACCACAGAGGTGTTGCTTGCCATTGTAGGGAAACATTTGTGTGACCAAAGCTCAACTGGAGTTGAAGCTGGCCAGTAGCGTGGGGAAGAAGAAAAAGGGCTTTTTCAAAGCTGTTAACAGCCAGAGGAAGTCCGGAGATAACACTGGTCTGTTGCTTGATGGGGGTGGTCACCTCCCTGGTGCGTGGCGTATTGCTTCTTATTTCAGCAAAAGGCATATTTAAGTGTTTATGTTACAGTATTAAGTTATTCTACACTTTACTGTTTTCTGGTACTTTCTATACACATTTTTTCTGAGTAAAAGAATCCCCTTTTGGCTGAGTGATTCTGGAATTTGACTGTTGCATTTGAGGGATGACATTTGAAAATGCATACTAATGGACTGTAAATGTGTCGCTGCAAGTTTTCAAGTGATTTTTTTCATGTAGAGGTGGAGCACTAATATTTCTTTGGGTAAAATCTATTGCCCATAGAAACAATATTTTAAAGTTCAGTAATATTCTTGACTACATTCTCCTTGTAATTGCAGCACTAAAAGAAAACCAGTGTGCTCTACGTTCCAACCTTTTCTGAAATAGTTTTGCAAGTACCTCATTTTACAATAGCCTGTTGCAAAAAGACAAAAATAGTGCCAGAGCAGATGAGTAGCTCAAGTGCAGTAAAAATCGAGCTGCAGTGGTCTGCAACTTCAGTGCTCCTTTTCTGTCTGGGTTCAGATTGGCTTTCTGGTCCATTCTGTAGCTAAGTGTAATGCTGCTGTGAATTCAGAGAGCATTCTTCCCCAGTTCAGTGTAGATGTGTAGTCCACCCTGAGATAGTGCAGCTAGGAGCTGTGTCACGGTGCTGGGTTATTTGTACTCTAAAGTGGATAGCACCTCTTAAAGCTAAAGAAATATTCATCAAAAATGTAAATTGGGAAGTGCACCTATTCACTGAAACTCACCATCGTACAGCACATCTGCCCTTAGCAGATGGATGCTCATGCTGTGCCTGGGTAGGTGGTTGCTGGTGGGGTCGTGTGTCTGATGAGCTCTGAACTGGAGGGTTGTGGCCACCGAGGGTGCCGTGTGGAAGCTGAGCTATGGTACTGATGTCCTTGCCATATAAAACAGAGTAACTGTTCTGCTAGTTCACCGTCCATATAAAATCATCCTTGTGGAATTTTAACGTCGGAGCGTGCAGCATTTCATGTTTGAGGACCTTAAGCCAGTTTCACATCTAACGACCGCAGAGCAAAGCTCACTTTGCATGCAAATGGAGAGGAGCCCCGTTCGGTTCCTTCTGATAGATGCCTCAACCGAGAGCAGGGTCCTGAGTCCATTTGCTTCGCTGATTGTATGTGTGTAGTAAACAAAGATGGCATAAAACTGTGTCCCACGGTGAGAATTGGCAATTAGAAAAATCTTTTTTTTTCATGCAAACAGAACATGAAAAGCTTTTAGTGAAGAATGTCTGCAGAGCAGCAGAATGACATTCTCAGGGTCTCTTGACCGTCGCCAGCGCTTTAAGCTCTTTCGTGGTACTGCAGGTTAGTAGCAGAAATTTTATGCTGTTTCTATTTGTAGGTGGTGGTAAACTGCTGATCCTACCAGCAGTTACAAGCTGCTCACCTGGTGATGGGGGGGCTGATCCTACCAGCAGTTACAGGCTGCTCACCTGGTGATGGGGGGGGCTGTGGTCAGACGGCTGCGGCAGGCGGCCACTTGCTCAAGGACAAGCAACGCGCGTTGTGGAACAGATGCCAGCTTTTTCCAGAATAATTAGAGAAAATGCAGATGCAAGATTTGTGTCTGATGGAGTTACCCTCCGCTGTTGCTCTCAGAGGGCTCTCTTGAAAATCGGATCTGTAATGGATATTATGCAGATTGGAAGGAAAAATGGAAACACGCAACTTCTTTTATCTGCTTTTGATGTTACACTCAGCTGCTTTCATCTCAGAGGATAAAAGTAATTGAACAATAATCCCAGAGAGAGTAAAATACACAAATCAATAAACTGCTCTCACAGGAGAATTTTATTTTGATGAGCATGCTGGTACCTAGCACTTCCCCAAGCTGTCAGGTTTCCATTAGGCGGCCTGTACTGTTCAGTGCAGCGGTGATGGCGGGGCTGGAGAACGCGGACAAGGAATGAGGCAGACACACTGAGCATCATGAAACAAGCACAGCTTTTACCTCCTTTGATTGATCCCCTACATTTTAATTTGGTGCTCAGAGCTGGTCATTGTCTTTTTATCTTTGGGTTCTTTTGGGGAGTGCAATGAAGGCAGTGCTGGTGCTTCCCCTGGATGCAGTGGTCATGAATGCACGCAGTCATTAGGCAAGCCCTCTGCGTGGAGAATCTTCGTGTCGTCATGATGTGCAGAGAAACTGGGGTCCTTTGTAGTCCCTTTCTCTGAGGCATTTTCCAGTGGTCCTGGAGTTGCTACTTTTTCTTATCTATTACTCTTGATATATTTTTTTTTTAACAATTTCATCTGCATACTTCAGTAAATACTGTGAAAGTCCCCCTTATTTTTGTGTGGGCTGCTTTGGTGGGCACCTAGAAAAAGGGAATCCAGGGCCCTTCTGTCCAAATGTGAAAGCCAGTAGAATGTTAGCTTTGTATATGCAACTCTGCTGCGTTGGACTACATAGGAAGAGTTTGTCTCAGAGTATAAAACTCCTCTGCATAACGCGGACTGTGATAGGAAATAGCAGGACGGTGCAGCAGCGTCCGGGGGCTGAAGCTTCCCCTGCTCCCGGGTAAGGACCATCCCTGGAGGGCCTGCCAGACTTTGGAATTGGGGCTGAAATGTTATAAGTATGAAACCTGAAGTGTGGTGAATGCTTTGGAAATCTTCAGCCATTTCCAGGAAGGAGGCCAGAGGAGCATAGGTTGTGTGTGTGTTCATCCAGTTCTGTGCATGCAGTTTGTGAGCTTGAGGCTGTGTCTTCTGGAGGAGGCAGCTGGTGCCTCTCTAGGGCTCACCTTTCGCTCTGGGTTGTGGTGTTTGTGGGTTTTTTGGTTTTTTTTTCCCTGTCCACATGAAAACCCATCACAATCCGTGTGACTGAATTAGATCAAATGGAAAAAAAATGCAGTCCATTTACATGCAGTAGGAGGTTCACAGATGGCAACAGCTGAATTTTCAAACGACTTCAGTTGCTCTAAGTTGCTCCTGGCCTGTCCAAGGCTCGGTCCTGGATTAGAAGTGGAAGGGTCCTTAGACTTGTGGAGAAAATGGGTTCCCTGCTGTGCTCAGGCAGGGAAGAGAAATCTGCCAGGTTTGATCTCACAGCTGAGCAGCGGTGTTGGGCAGTGGGAGCAGGGATCTTCTGGGGTGAAGGAAGGGTGTATGAGCAAGGCCTGAGCCGGGCCCGCGGCTGGCAGGGGTCAGGCTGTGCCGCTGTGCTGAAGGGCTGGGGTTGGCTCTTGTGGTGCCTGAGACCCTTCGCAATCCCCAGAAGACCACGGGCACAGTGTGTGTGTGTGTGTAGTGCAGAACTCACGCTGCACAACCCTAATTCCATCTGGTCCCAACAAATGATTGCTTCACTTCGTAGCTGTAATGCTCTTGGATGTTGAGTTTCACAGGAGATTTTCTGAAGATTAAGAGGGAAGGGAAAGTGGTTGCATCTGTAAGTCGTGAGAGAGAGGAGCTGAGCGGATGCCAGTTAGAGATCCCTGGCATTTCTGATGTTCTGCTGCTCGAGATAAATTACAGCCATCCAGGGAGCAAACGCTAACACACATCCAGTAGGAATATTGTTATTTTAATAATAAAGCAGTAACAATTTTTTCTCTGCCCTTCTTTATTACCCTCTGCTCTGAACAGAAGGAAATCATTAACAGCTGGAGGATAACCAAGCATCAAAGTGACTTTTTCAGCACTTGTTTTAGGTGAGAGGCTTAGGAGAAAAAGAAACTAGGAACATGGCATTTTCCTAATATTAATCCAAGGCTACATGAAACGAACAAAAGGGTCTCACCATAAATGCTGTTGGGACTTGCAGGGCTGCCATGCCAAGCCGTGGCAGCGGTACTGGAATGCTTCAGTGACATATTAACAGATCTTTTCTCAGAAACTTAGCTTCCTTAACACGCTCCCAGCAAATGGATTTCCAATAAGAATCTACGTCCTTTCTCCTCTTTCCATTGCAAAATAAACTCTTTCAGGGCACAGCGCACATTTGTGTGGAAATGGCTTTGCTGAGGAATTGCAAGGCAGGACCTGGATCAGTTCCCTGCACGGGCTTTGTGATATCCCTGCAGAGTGTCATGAGCTGTATTTGGCGCCCAGAGCATTGCTGAAGCTGCTGAGGGGAGAACTAATCTCCACGCTTTCATTGGCAGCACTGTCTCATAGACTGATCCTAATGGGGTGGAAATGAGCTCAGCTGCCTAATTCTGTTAAAAACATAGGCTTTTTTTTTCACACATGAATGCTCATCTCCTTCCTTCTAGCCTTGTTGTTAAAGCCATGGCAGCGAAGAATCAAGCCATAGTTGCCGAAAACAAAACACGCTGCTTTTTTTTCCACTTCAGTTCTTTTTTGTGTATGCAGTAAGAAATGGCAAGTGCAAGAGGCTTCATTCACCCAGAAAAAAACCTTTAAAGTAAATCTTGATGTGGACAAATGAGCTTTGCCTTAACTTTTAGGGCATGACTAACTAACTTGCTCATTAGCTCCGTAACCCTCAGTACTGCCCCAGACATTTTCACCACCTGTGTTCCAGAACCCAAAGAGGAGAGCAGCGCAGCCCCAGAACCAGACGTGGGTCTTTGCACCAGGGCCTCCCTCCAGCTGTGGTCCAGGTGCAGGTGACAGCCTTCCCCAGGCCTGGCTGTGTTGTCACAGCACTTGGTCACAGTAACTGCACTCTGTTGTGGTGAAGTTCCTTTCCTAGCTGGTGGAGGACCAAGGCCCTGCTACTGCCAATGAGTTATGAAGAAAGTGAGCACGTAAATCCACCTCTCTGTTTCCACTGGTGGATGAGGACATGGCCAATTTCTGTCATATAGACGGTCCATTTTATGCCCCTGTCCCCTTAGGTCCATTAGGGTTGACCTTCCTGTGCTCATTAAAACCTCACATCTTTGTTCCAGGAGAAATGCACCAGTGTAGGACTTCGTAGGGAAGCTTAGGAACTGAGCATTAGAACCGAGTCATTTTCTGTGCAGTTAATCCAGTTGCATTAAAAGATATACATACTGGGTAAGGGAAAGACTTGTATTTCAATGAATTTCGTTCCTCTCCACTTTCTGGAGTGAGTGTTGGGGGTATTAACCATGGCTGCTGTAATGCTGGCACGAAGGCCTGTATGTTCAGATTACTGCTGTGTTAGCAGCCATGCCCTCTGTTAAGATGCTTGGTAGTGTTCCTAAAGAGCTAGTTTATCTTCTCATGCATAATGCCTGCAGTGAAGTTCTATAAAAGCATTTTTTTAGTGGCACACAGATCAGATATAAGTGGTGATGAAGAAATGCTGGTCCTGCCTCTCACATCTGCTCTCCAGGACCCTTGCTCTCGCTTCTCCCCAGGACTCCTCCTCTCCTGAGCCATTCTGGCCATGAAGACCTGCCTGTCCGATGGCTGGCACTCAGCAAGGGCACTGACCTGGCTCCCTGTGCTGTGTGAGAGCTGAGCTGGTGTTCAAAGCACACGAACTGTTGGTGGAAAAAGGCTCAAAGGCAAAAATCTGCACAACCCTGTTGTAAAGCGTACCTGGCTGCTGTGACGCTGACAGTTACCTGGAGAAGTTACTTATTGATGCTGCTGCCCAGTGACATCCCAGAGAGTTGGCAAAGCTGAGTGAAGTGCATGGAGCCAATTGTAAAGCAAGAGAGGGGACACTTGCAGTTTGTATCTCAGTGCTGGACAATCAGCACCTACGGGAAGGTGCTGGGAGAGGTTTTGCTTCTGCCCCTCTTGTGAGCACAGCTGGATTGTTGCTGCTGCACTGGAACAGGTCTGGCTCATTAACTGAGGCACAAAGTCCAGAAAAATGGGAATGGCTCCCTGCTTGGGGACATGGACATCTTTGAGCTGTAGAACCAGATGAGCTTAGAGAGGAAGTTTATTTTTTGTGTAAATTAGAAGTGCAACAACAACCTGGGAAATGAGCAATTATTGGGCTAAATACAGTGCATTGATTTTGTTCAGAGCAAGCTTCTGGTTTTCTTCCACCATCCCAAGGAGTATCTATAGCACTCTGAAGTGAACATTTGTTCAGATATGTACGTTCACACGGTACCTAACCATCCATGGCATTAATGGCACGGCACTGCTGGCGCCAGCATCCTAGTGGAAGGAAAACATGAGCGTGAAATTAGAATTAAACCACTGGCCATAAATTGTATTTAGACCCTGTCTCAAAATGTTTCTAAAATCGCCACCAGTACTCAGGTGCAGGAATTTGAGTCTCTTGCCCCAGTTAAGGGAAGAACTGGGAAAAGAAGCTGGTTGGCATCCTTTCCAGTAGCTGAATTTCCAACCACCTGCTCCTGAGGACATCTCCTTCCTTTGTCTAGTCTTATTTTTACGGTTGTGACATTCCTTACTTTGCCCTAAGTAATTATCCAACCCTAGCATTCTTAGCAATCACTAACTTTTTTTTTCCCTGCCAATATGGCAGACTGCAGAGAGAAAATCACTTTAAATACCATAAAGCACAGAGAAATCAGCTAGTTCTTGTCACATACAGATTCCTCGAATCTGACTGCCCATTGCTGGGGAAATAGGGCATTGCAGCTCCTCTTGAATCTTGAGGAGATTGCGTGAGCCTCGAGTGCCTGAGGGCAACTGAGGTATCCCAATAGCCCCCCACAGCCGATGCTTCGTCAACTGGTGGCTCCTTCTGCTAGACTGACAAGTAAAAATGGAAAAACATTTTTTCCTAGTTTCTGTTTTTGAAAGGTTTCCAAAAGGTCGTGGAGAATTTTGCTTGCAGATTGCACGAACATGAAAGGAAGCTGCAGTTACAGATGTGAGAAAGCCTATCTGCAAGAGCAGCGCTCCTCTCAGAACGGGTCAGAATAATTCAGCAGACCTGTGGCTGCGTAGAGGAAACCTCTCAAACATTTATGTACCTGCTATTTTGATGACATTAGTTATTTTTATGGAGGTAATTTATTCTTCATCAGGAACTACCTGATGTAGGATTGTAATCTTTACCGGTTACTCCATCTGAAGCTAACAGCAGAAGTACACAGAGAAAGAGGTAATAAAATTAAAGGCATGTGCATGTTAATAAAATTGCTAAAATAAATTTTATTTATACAGAACAAAATAGATTTGTGGGAAAAACCACATTTTACTTCTGTTTGCCAAAAAACAAGCGGTTTACCTGCTTTGCAGTTTTGCTTTCATTAGCATATTTAATTATGCTTTTGCATTTAATCATCAGAATGCTCAATAATCTGCATTTTGTTCCCAGCCATGGAATACCACCGCTACGAGTATCCGTGATGGATGTTTTTAATAAAACCAGTAATTACCCTTTATTGTTGTTTTAGATGATTGTTTTTAAGTTTGTTAGGGAGCAATAATTTTAGGTACAAGAAGAAGAAAGCTTTCTTTTTTACCATTTCCAAATGTGATGGAAAAACTCCATTTAAGCCATGGGTGCCCAACCTCGTGCTTTGCCTGGCTGCACTCAGTGAAGAGGAATCGTCTTGGGCCGCGTATAAAATATATAATGTAGTTAATGTATAGAACTAAGAATTTTTTTTAATATATTTTTATTAAAACATAAAAAGAGAGCAACAAAAACACATAACTAGTGGGATGTTTGGCCTGGTGTTTGTGAAACTGATGCGTCAGCCTGGTTTGATGGACGTGGCTGCCGTTCTCAGTGAGCTCTCCAGGTGCTCGTCAGAGATTTTTGATGAAATTTTACTCTTCCTGTGCTTCGTCCTTGAAAACAGTTGGTCACAAATGTACGTACTGCCAAAAAGCGATGACGTGAATAAGGGGTGACTGTGAAGGGAGGGATGTTTCTCTGGTAAGAGAGGGCTTATTGCAGTCCTGTAGAGAGACGTGATCACATTTTTCTTTGAGTTGAGTGTCTGATTGCAGCTTGGTACATTCCATTTGAAAATTAGCAAGTAATGTATTTATGTTAACTGAAAATGGAGTTGCAAATATACAAAAAGATGGGTTCTTTTTTTGACAATCTTGAAACCTATTCTCAAAATGGAAAGCAGGGCTGCATGTTTGTCACTGTTCACAGGACTGTGCGTAGCCAATGTATCACGATGCTCACAGTTATTTGCCATTTGAGTTAGCCCTGCTGTGTGCCCTCCCCGTGTGCTGGCTAGCTCAGACACTGTGTAGGAGCACTCTGCTGGTTCTGAGCACTGGGTGTGTGCCCTGGGCTGGCTGGGCTGAGCCTCCGGGCTCTGCGTGGCAGCAGGGCTGGCTGCGGGACGGGCTGTGCAGGTTGGACGTGCCTGATTCAAACAGATCCTAATAAACCTTCTTTTTGAAAAAGTAGCGTTCGTGACCTTGAAGCTGCTTACTGGTGGAGGTTAGGCAGCTCGCTGTGGTGCAGGTCAGGGCACTGGGCAGTGCTGTGAGCCTCTCCAGCAGCCTTTGCTCCCTGCACAGCCTTGGGTGCTTGCCAGTGCAGGAGTTGGAGCCTGCAGGTGAGAGGCGTGTTTATAGCAAATGGAAAAGTCTGTGGAACTTCCCAGACATCAGATAGATCTGGGCTCAGTTTGGGTTGATGTTTCTTCTTGTTTTTGTTCAACAAGGTTGAACTACAAGATCAGAGGATGTTTAATGGGTTTTATAATGTGTAAAATATGTTCCTTTTTTTTTTTTTTACTTGAAATCTTGGGTTTCTTACAATGCAGAATTCAAAGTAAAATTTGCAACTGAAACAAAACCAGATCAATCAAAAAATGAAAAAATGTGCTGTGAACTGAAGTGAAATGATCATGTTAACCATTGTGAGAGCTCAGTCCCTAGCTCATCTAGGCACACACTCGATTATCTCTTATTTCATCTTTCTTTCGTAATAGATTTAAGCTGTGTGGCAGTGCTCCTTCTTCATTTCTCAGAGAATGCCATCAAATGGCCCATTTCGATTCATCAGCTGTGATGACACCTATTTCTTTGCGTGCAACTTGGGGTTTAGCTGATCGCAGGTATTTCAACAGCTTGGTTGTTCCACGGCCATTTCATTGGGTTGGTTTCCTTCCTATTTCCTTTCTTTTCTCTGTTGAAAGCCTTCTCTCAGAATATGGCTGTTTGTATATTTGCCTGCCTTCAGCTTTGTCTGTCGTTGGAGCAGTGACACCCAAACTAGTTAAAAAAATAAAAGATGAGATTCAAATATTAGGGAAATCTTTATGCGGGAAAGGGTAAAGCCAAAACAGGCTAGAGAACTCTGCTTAAGCAGTGTTTTTATCTGTCATGTCTGAAAAGGCATTTATACCACATTCAGGCTGGGAAGGCATTGAAATGTGATGGGCAGCATCTGTGTGAGTTGTTAGGGTGGGCAAAGGAACTCTGTCACCAAAGAGACGTGCTGCACTTCAGGACTGGACGGAGTCGTGCGGTGTTCTGAACATCTCCATATTAGACATGGATACAGAAGTGTTCACAGAACAACTCATCTGTCAGCATCTCTTCGAAGAGATGAACAGCACTCACCCTGGAGCTGGCTGTTCTATCCTGAACCATCACAGCCATTTGAATTGGATGTTGAGCCGTGCCAGCTGAATGCTTTGCTTTGTTGCATCGTGCTGTGTTATTCTGCCAGTAGGTGTGCTTCTCTTGACGTGCTTCATCCTATGGAAATGTAAGGAGGAAGATGAGAAATAGGGAATCAAGGTGAGACAGAGAAGGCTTCAGCTCTCATCTAATACCTGGAATCAAATAACTGCCAGACAAATTACTTGTTTGGTTTTCCATCTGTGGAACAAGAAAGATGTGTTTGTAGAACAGGTAGGAGTCTACAAAAGAGTCAACCTATTCAGTGATTTACTGTTAATTGGAGTTTTGTTGCTGTTACATGAAAAGTAGTCACTGTCTCCATTTCTTGTAAAAGTGAAATATTCTGTGAAGTTCTCAAACCTAACAAAGGCTATCCTGTGATACTATCAAATTGATATTTTGCAAATGAAAATGAATTTAAATATTTCCTAGGCTACAGAGAGAGGTCATACCGTGCTGGTAGCTGGGAGAGCACAGTTCTGGTCTGACCACCAACCACCAGTGCACGCAGGCATCTCCTTGTCTTTAAGACAGCTTGCCTAGGGAGGGACAGATGTGGAGCACGAAGGCTCCCAGATGTTGGCTGGCCTCTGGTTGGAGTGACTGGCCAGTGGGCCCAGGTGTGGGTGTGTTGAGGGGAAGGCAGCAATCAGACCTGTACCTACTTCCCTTCTCTCGTTGGTCAGAAAACATCAGTTAGGACTCTCAGAAAGCTGCTGCACCTGCCATGCCTGTATTTCTTTGTGCTTTCTCGATGTCTGTAACCTACTGCTGTGAAACAGAATGCAATCGGTGGACAGCTGCACGGCGAATGAACACTGCCTCCTGCTCTCCGTGGAGGCAGCAGACATGGGCAATGGGGCCTCTGAGCAACGTGGACATCTTCCACTCAATGACACGTCTTCACCGACAGCAACAATTTCTTGCAGCGAGGCTCCTGCAGCAGGTAGTTAACCTGGAGGGCAACAGCTAATCCTGTTTAACTTCATTGCTCAACCTTAGCCTGATGTGCAAACCCTGGTGCTTTGCCATTACTTCCTTTACTCTCTGTTCTTCCTTAGGTGGAGGGGTGTGAAGCAGAGACAATTGTTATTAATAATCTAAATCCACCTTTGCCTTTCTACAACCTCACCTTGAGCAAGACAATTACAGGGAACAAAATGAGATCTGTAAAATTCAGTAAAAAAAATCACAAAACCAGCCATCAAAGTCAACTTTCTGTGAAACGGTGATAGCAGGAGATGCAGTCCCTGAACAGCGATGGTCACTGTTGGGTCACAAATGTCCACGTAAGTGGGCTAAGGACTGGGAGCACACCTGGAGGATCTGCTGGGGGAGTTTTTTTCCATCCTGGCCACGTGCCCATCACAAGAAGTTCAGAAGGGTTCCTGGCCTGCTGAGTTTTGCAGCAGCCTACCAAAGTAATGATAGGTGTTGAAACATCAATGGGAAATTGAGTATTAAAAAATACTATTCGGTCCTTGATTTTGATGTAATTAGTAGTTCAGCCAAGCTGAAAGGAAAATGCAGTGTTTGCACAGTGAAATCACAGAGACTATGATTTTCTTTGTATGGATTCAAGATCAGTGACAGCTGTTTCATTGCTGCTGCCTGTTAAGAATTTCCATGGGTTTTCCAGGGTCTCAGTACATTTAGAAACTTCAGTTTATGCATGTTCCACTCATGTCTTTATATATATATATATATGACCCATCACTATTCAAATTGGGTCAGTCTGTATTTGTCTTGCTTTGCTGTGGTTTTTTTTTGTTGTTTTTTTTTTTACATCTGAAGTTGAGATCTATATTAGCAGCTTCTCTTAAACTAGCCAAGTAATAATTTCTAGGTTTCTTCTTGCTTTATTGGAAAGCTGTAATTTCTGTATTTTATGCAGAGATGGAGCAGTTTGTCGAGTGTTCAGGTATTTCCAATAGTAGAGGGTTATATAGATAGGATAGTTATAGGATATAACTATATATAGTTATAGGATAGTTCTGTTGGAAAGGGCATACAAAGATCATCTTGTCCAACGGCCTGACCTCTTCAGGGTAACCAAAAGTAAAGCATATTAATGAGGGCATTATCCAAATTGCTCTTGATCCCTGACAGCATGGTGCACCTGGGAAGCCTGCTTCAGTTTGACCACCCTCCCAGCAAGGCAGTTTTTCCTCATGTCCAGTCTGATCCTCCCCAGCACAGCTTTGTGCCGTTCCCATCCTGCCACCAGTTCCCTGTCACCTCCCTCTGCTTCGCGGTGTGGTTTCCCATCTGGGCTGCTAGGGCTCACGCCTGGCTCACGCTGAGCTTGCTGTCACCAGCACTCCCTTCTGCTGAGCTGTCAGCTCTAAACACTTTTAGTTTTCTTTTTTATTTTGGGGAAACAGTGATTACATTACAAAAAATAGTTGATGTTATACAGTAGTTCCAGGGAAATGGGTCTGCAGACCCTTTGAGATTGAAACAGAAAGATATATACATGCAAAGCTGAAGTGCAGGAGGAATTAAACTGAGAGGGAAGTAAGACCGCTGCCCTTTAAAAACAATACAAAACCTCATCTTTAAAAATGAGTTTCAATAGCTTATGCTACGGAGGAAATCAGTGTGGCAACAGGAAAACATTTTCAAAATTGTATAGTCTCAGTTTTCAGGAAAAGGAAATTGAAAGGTGAGGTAAGGGAGCCAGGGAGAATAGAAAGCTTTGCAGGTCTTGCTTCAATTTGCTGATTTAATTCCAGCCTAGTTTCTCCCTCTCTGAACCGAAAGTTTAAACAGTTTTTACTTATTTATACATTCCTCTTGGCTCAAGAATCTAGAAGGCCATTAGATGTCAAACCTCACACTTTTGGAAACTCCTGAGGATATGGATATTTCTGAAACTTGCACCCAATTTCTGTTTTCAGTGCAGCATCCCAGCCGCTTCCTACCCCACTGGACTGACAAATCTCACATTTTAAGAATATAACCCTGAGAAAATGCGGCTCTGGGGAGAATGCAGTATGGTCTGTGTTCGTGCAGTGGGGTCTCTGGGCTGTATTTGAAACCTGAAGGTTAGTTTCTTGCTGTGTAAGTCAAACCCATCTGCTGTTCAGTCAGGTTACTCTAATGAAAAGATTGTGCTGAGGGGGAAAAAAAAGGTATTGGGATATATCTTAGAGCATTAACGATAAAATTATGGAGTTAGAATATGAAACTGATGAACATGAACCATCTTATGAGGCTTAGTTATGCGTTAGAAAGAAGAGGGCCAACGTGATCAAGGTGAGGTACCTGAACAGTATGGGTAACCCCCCCAGTGCAGGCTTTGGGCAAACACCTCAATGAGGCGGTGTTCAAGCATTCCTTACCCACCAATACAGCCAACACATCAACAAACCAGACACCCTCTCATTACCCATTCATTCTATAACGTGACTGACTTAAGGAAAATAACTGTAATTTAAAAACGCTGTAACGTTAGCGTGGAGGTTAATGGCCATTGTCAGCTGCTCCACTGCCATGGTGTGCAATGTTCTGCTGCGTCTGAGCCACAGTCTTGATTGGAGTCAGGGTTGGTTACGTCGGGCAGCTGGGAAGGATGCTCAGATGCTTCTGGTTTCCTTTCAGTGCATCTGAAAGCCAGGACTGGGCTTACTGTTACAGTTTCAGAGGCTGAGCATTTCTAGCAGATCATCACCTATGCATAAATGTGTGAATGCATACACATACAAACTTTCTAATTTCTAAATATATGATTTTTTGGGTTTATTTTCTGACAGTATACTGACGAGTGTCGTTTAAGAAGTGTTATCTCGTTGCTAGGAAAATGCCAGGGCTTAGATGGGGTACAGCCTGAGGTGCTAGCTTTAGGGGCAGGACCTTTAACACCCATGGTGCCGCAGCGTCCGCAGCGGTGGGTGCCATGGCACTCAGCGGGGAGGAGCTGTTGACTCCCTGGAGGGTGCAGAGGCCCTGCAGAGATCCCCGAAATGGCAGAGCCGGGCAGTCACTGAGCGCGGGACGCTGAACCCCCCGGAGGTGAAGAGGAGCGGGTGCGGGGCCCTGCCCTGCCGCGGGCCGTCTCCTCCCGGCCCTCCCCGGAGCGCTGCCGGGCGGAGGCGGCGGCGGGAGCTGGTGGCGAGCGGGGCGGCCCCGTTGGGAGCGGCGCAGAGACGGCGCCCGCCCGCGCCAACCGCCGCCCCCGGAGCGACCGCCGGCGCCGCCGAGGCCTTGCCCGGCCCTCGGGGCCGCCCCGCGGCCTCACCGGGGGCCCCTCCGCCGCCCTCCGTC
>WBMW01002493.1:9710-22892 GCA_013396635.1 Penelope pileata | reverse complement strand
TTTTATATATTCTTAAATATAAAATAATATTATATATAATTTATATTACGTATTATATATATGATATATATGTATAGATAAGGCTCCAAGTTGCTAGACATTGGTTTTCAGTGGAGGAAAAACCACATCTGACACTGGAAACAAAAATTGTAAGACAGCCTCACAGGCAACTGTCCAGATCTTCAACATGAAAATTGTTAGTCATTTCAACCTAGTTTTTCTCCTTAGAAAGATTTTCATTAAATCTATTGAAACAGCCTAGACAGCACAAAAGACAAGTAAAATAATGTTTTAAATGTGACCCAAGGGAAAAAGGTATGAAGTTTATCACAAAGAGCCAAAGTTGTAAAATAAAAGAGGACACAGACCTTTGCTAGCTCCTTTCCTCAGATTTTCTCTTTCACATTCATTCCAGCCAGTAGAAAATGCAGAGGTAAAAAAAACCTGGGATACCGAGTCAATTTCTGAATTCAAACACGTTTGAAGATTCCTACAAACTTGCAGCAAGACACAACATGAGCCGATGAGCCTTCTGCTGAAACCTGGCTTTCAGGTCTGCGCCCTTTCACGACCGAGCAGTCAGCACTCCCAGCCCTTCTGACGGGTGGAATTTGCAGCAACAACCGAGTGACGTTTCATCCCATGCTTTCATTCCTGGATGGCAGCACTGAATTGCAATTTATCCCCAGCTTCCAGTGGGACTGAAGGAACAACAACTCCAGTATGGTACACATGCGGTGAATTTTAAAAGGTTTAAATCATTTGTACAGCATGACGTATAAAATACAAAAACACAAGCCTCTGTCAGGTTTGTCAAATTAGGAAAGCTAGCAAGAGCAACCTGATCAATGCCATGGTCGAGTATTGAAAGAATGAGCCAAGGGGGAGGAGAAGAACAAGCTTGTGAGGGCTCCCCAAATCTTCCGTCTACCTTTCCCCAGGACCATTTTGTCTCTACCCTTTGGCTGCTCTCTGCCAGAAGACAGGCTGACCAAAGCTGCCTCTCAGGTTCAACACACCTTTCCCTTTAGCAAGCTTGGAAATGTGGAAGGAATCCTTCTCAGGATCCTCTATAGGGATATAAATGGGCGTCTTTGCAGAAGATGATGGGTTCGATGGCAAGAACGAATTCTGACTTTTCAAACATCTCAGCTTTATGCAAATCCCTGAACTGTGGTCTTTTAACAAATGAGAGGGATTTCCATAGACTCCCTCACACCAAACAAAATCCTTCACACTCTTCTGCCCCTGCTGAAGTTCTCTGGTAGCAGTGGAGTGAATAAAGTACAAAAGTTGCTGAAGTATTGCACAGCACCTTGATACTGATGGAAAGTGGTGTACATTAATGCATAAAATAGATCTCATCTCTCACCTTTACGTTCTGCAGCTGGCGAGCTCTGAAAGGCAGTTACTCCTTAAAACCATGTATAATTTAACACAAATGTGAAGTGAAAAGAATGAGAGAAATTGCACAAACTTAGCACAGATAATGCTGAACCTGAGACACACTGGATCTTCCTGTAATACTCAACTGCGGCACCACTGATAGAATAACGTGATTCCACCTCCAAGGAAAAAATGCAGAGACACAAGAAGGAAGCAAGCAAGGACACAGAGAAGAGGGTACTTTTGACATTAGAAAATGTAAATTATTAGGTTTTACGCAAGGAAACAATTTACAAACTTCTGATGGACTAGCAAAGATGCAGAAACATCTGCTATTTTATCACGTCAAAGCAACCTGCCTGGCAGTCAATACAAAGTGGCCTCAAGCTTTTCTCTTGCCAGATCTCCAACTAAGAAGCATCAGGCTTTAACAGTACCTGGACATGAAACTTTCAGTATGGGAATGCTCAGGAATGGAGAGCCAGCATTCCTCCATGACCAGAGCTAAGCGATGCCTGGGTTGGACCTTACTGCTCACTGCGCTGCAGGAAGCATTTTTTCAGACAAAACACAACAATAACGATCTTCCAATAGTTCCTGGTTAAGAACATTTTATTACTAGAGCATTATACAAGACAATTCATTTCTGGGCCATATTCCAGATTAAGTACTTATATTTCCTAAGTTTCTTCTAGCAGTCTTGATTCATTCTTGGCACTCTTTTTGGCCAGCCTCAGCCTGTCAACTTGTGCTCCCCTGCACGTCAGCCTACATTTCACCACACGAGTAACTTCTTTTCCATGGCAGGTGATCCAAAATCTAAGGCATGCCTCAGTGTTTGTGGAACATTTTGTGATCTTCTTGATTAAAGATACCATAGCTCTAAAGATACAAAAGTATATCTTTTGTAGACTTTGCATTCAATAGAATGTCCTTCTAACATTGAAAGCTATCACAAGGGTGGAAAAGTACCTAGCTTGTTTTATAGCTATGCTATGAGCAAACCTACACGTTTACAGCTGTTTTAACAGCATCCCTCTCAGCGACTTTGTATGTTTCCTGAAATTCTAGAGACTATAGCTTTGCAGCTAAGTCCTTGCACTTGAAGCAGTGAATGGGATTTTGAGTTTGCAGTTGCAAGATCAAAAAATGACCTCTCATACTTTACAAACTATTTGCACAAGAGATTAGCAGATAAAAACTGAAAAATGCAGAACTAGTGCAAAACAAATAGGTCTTGCAAGATATTTGGGTTTTAATTCACAAATAGAACAAATATGAAATGGGAATGACTAAGGACTTGTGAATTTTAACTAATTTAATTAAGTTTAATTAATGGGTGAATTTTACTAATAGACGTGGTACAGTAAAACACCATAGATGACATACCAGAGTTTTACAAATTTCTGTAACCATATCTTCAATAGAGAATAGCTTTCATCCACTATTAACTGTAGGTTTTTTTGATGACTCTCCTGCTCAGTGCGTAATTGAGAGACATTGTCTTTCTGTTTAAAGTTTAAAGCGTTGCAGAATCTGCAGAACACAACATAACAGCAGCGAGTAAAATGAGATGCAAGGAAGGACTTGGTCCTCGCCCATTTCACTTACACTGCACCTCAGGAGCATGCACAAACAGCAGCAGTAAAAAAAAAAAAAAAACCACATCCAGGTCCTACATACAGCCCCAGACAGCTTCGTCAGCCATCTCAGTTATCCATCCCTCTATGCTCGACAACATCTGCTGTACTTGGAAAGAAAAAAAAAGTCTGAAGTCTTACAAGGTAAGAACATTAGCAGTAATTTAAACATTTAATTGATTGGAGGTGCAGAAAGCATGTCTACCAACTCTTTCCTCACCATCTCAGGAAAGCAAACAGCTTTCCACACTTTCACATTCTGCCTTTGGAAAGAAGTGCAAGAGATTCTGGCATGTCTTTCACTTACTTCTCAATGTACTCATCTCATACATCAAACACCAGTGCAAGGAAGGTAAAAATATTTATCCTTAGATATTGAATGAGTGCTAGACAGAAACCATATTTTAACTCTATTACTTGCTCTTACTGACCTCCCAAACATTTAACAGTTTTCTATTGTCCTATAAGTTACCCTTTTTCTTCGTTTACAAAGAGAAATCCACTTCCAACCAATCTGCATAATTGAGTTACTGACACTTGGACCCAAGATATTACACAGCCCTTAATACAGAAAAAGATAGTACATTAGATTTATATGGGAAGCAGTAGTCCTTTCTCTGTTCTTGTATGGTCTCACTAACTGCAATTGAAAAAAGCATCAAGAACCGTCTCTAAGCAACTCACAGTGCTTCCCTTTTGCCTTTCTGAAGTTAATAAAACATGACCTCCTGCAAGCATTTTTAAAAAAGTTAAAGAAATGGTAGCAGAGAATACGTCCATTCAGCTCAATGGAAGGGCCCCTATTAGAGTATTCTCTCAGTAACCATCCAAAGTTCTGCTGCTGCTGAGATTAACAAATAGATCTCAGTATTTTTAAAGGTGCTTAAAGAGAACACTCAAGTAAATAAAAATAATCTTATGCTTCTGTTCCTCCTAAGGAAAACTCATCAGACAGAAGGTAACACAGTTGCCAACTATGCAACACAAGGCCAAGCCAGCTGCACCTCCTGCTGGTAGTGAAATACATCCCACATGACAAATAATTGATTTTGAAGCAAAAATACACACAAGTCATACACATTAAAAATGAACAAGCCATTTCTTATCTGTATAAAATATCCCTCCTTTCCTTAGCAGCTGGAATGCAACCTAAGTTTATTAACAAAAGAGTAGACCCTAAGACAAAGTCACTGAGTTGATTGCTGAATACTGTCAAAAACATTATGACATGCAACCCAGACACTAAACTCCACTGCTGAGAGAGCTTATATATTTACTTGAATGAGGGATTACTTGACATGGTGGGCAAGGGAATTCACTGTCAAGAAGGCAACATAATTAATTGTGCTGCAAGGAACATGCCCTTTTCCATTATGTGTTTAGCATTGTGCACTTGAGATGCTACATTACAGCCTGCTTGCTGTATTTCTCTCTTTGTTTCTCAGTTGCTTTCAGGTTTCTCTCCGCTCTTCGCTTCCTTTGGAAGGTGAAAGCAAGGGAGAGGATAACCTTCATATGGAATTGCTTCTATCCAAGTCCTAGTTGATTGAAAAACCCTAGGGCCTTTTAGACCAGAGGTGACTTGTAACAGCAAGCTTCTGGAGATGTCTGCACCACTGTCTGGAGCACTGGCACAAACTGCATCATAGCAAAGGTCAGAGAGAGCCATAGAGAACTGCACCCATTTGGCAACTGTAGCCACGGCAGAAACCTAGCACCACAAGAAACTCTTGTGTTGGTGCACTCATTGCAAGATCAGCCTTCACCCTCCACAGTTCTGCCCATCAGAACTAGCAGGCTGCAGGCCAAAGCCACTGATGAGGGGCCAGAGTGAAAGGTGCAGGGTGACGGCTCTCCCAGGTCATGGCTACAGCTTGGATTTCCATTGCACAGCAGGGCAGAGCTGACAGCGGGTGAGAGCTGCAAGAGCCATTCAGTCTTCATCACCAGAAACACAAAGGAGTACACTGAGCAAAGGAGAGCTCCTCTTATTGCCTGATACATGGTTACTGTGGAAGCAGACATTTCCCAGCAAGCTTGTATACACCCACAAATCATTCAGATAATAGAAGAGTCTGAGTGAATAAAGCTCTTCAAAAATCTTCCAAGTCTACCAGACTTGCAAGGATTTTTTGGATCGCTGAAATTAAATTTTGCCTCTAATTCTGTATTTACCTGCAATTTGCAATGGGTACATGGGGATCAGAGAATAGAACTGTACATGAAAGCTGAATAATGAAGGTGAATAGGGAAGCAGCTGCTCTTCCTTCTCAGCCAAGGTCATGGTGGGTGTAACACGGTCAGAAGGCAAGCACAAATTTTGCACAGACTTACGAAGAAAAAACTGGATTCCTGACAACAAAAGGCAATACTTCTGGTCAACATATGACACCCAGAAGCTACTTCTGACAATCATGAGCCTCAGCCAAATTCATCCCTTATGCAGCTCCTCTGACCTCAAAACACAGGGAGAAGCTGGTACTTGATTTTCAGCTGTGTCCCAATTAGTGCTTTGTATTAGCAGTAGGAAGTATATACATGGACATTGGAGCAAATCACAGGCACCCAGCTTCTCTGCTGAACACAGCCTGTCAGTATTTGTGATCTGTGCAGCACAACAGAGTTCAGTTGAGCTGTGAGGCCAAACACTTCCAATCCACATCACAGCGTGACTTGACCAGCAAGCACAGTTCTCGTTATTTTGCTAAGGCAGCACGTTCAGTGCCTAAGCAAAAAACATAGAGAGAGAAGGCAGAAGCAAAGCATCCCTTAGACAACAATTGAACACAAGGCATGCACGTTAGACTGATGGAACTGCAGCTTGAGTAAATAGTTGAAAGTTGAAGTTTTGTTTCCACTGCCAGCTCTGAAGGAAAGCAGCAAACCACAAGTAGCTGTGCCTCAGATCTGGGCAGCCCTGCCCTAGGCAGCAGCGCATCCATGCTGCAGAGCTCTCGCCAGCAGCAGGCTGACCGTGCCTCCCCAGGACAGCAGGACCAACATGCAGATCCAAACAGAAGCCCACACTACATAACAGCTGGGAGGCAGTAAGCAGGGCTACTTCACCAAAAAAAGGTTCAGTAATCTTGTAATCTGCAATGTTTGTTATTGGGGTGGCATTTCTGAGCCAATATAGGGTCTTTTTTCCATCCACTGGGTTAAGCTTTCTGTGGGATGATGAACAAGTCTACACAATGCCATTTGTCACACTGCCTTCAGATGATAGAGAAATTATGCTAATGCATAAGTGAAAAATTGTGATTCACTGTAAGAGCAAACAATGGAATGCTCTATTTGGTCCAGGAGTCTTCTCAGGACATTTATTTTAAGCAGTAGCCACGGCAACCAAAAAACTGCTAACTCTTGGTAAAGAACCTTGTATTTAGGCACAAGACATTTTCAAGCTTTCCCTGGAGAAAAAATCCAATCTGAAAGAATTCTGAATTATGGAGACATGAATTAATCACCTGCTGGCTAGCTCTTTGTTTCACGGTGTTTTCTGCTTTCCTTCTCTACATTATTTGTAATAAACTGCTGTAACTATAAGCAGAGATGTTTTTGTAAAGCATTGCAGACAATCACATTCTAAGGCAAAAGCTGTCTCGGCACGGGAGAGGCAGCATGGGTCAGTGCAATGCACGGTGGCGTGGCACAGCTGTCGCTGCTCCATGCGCTCTGAAGACCTTGTGTCAGGCCCTGTGAAATGTTCCAAGAAGTAGGGAACGCTGCAGAAACTCTGAGCAAATAGCTCTGCTCCTAAATGTTTATTAGAAGTATCACCCTGAGTCACTGTTTTCACAGCAATTCTGTTCTCTTTTCTGCTCTGCAGCCTTTTTCCCGTCCAGCAGCAATAATCTCTTACTAGAGACCACAGGAAATTGACAACTCCAAGTTTTAACTTTTCAAAAACAGTTCTTGTGCCTCATGCAACACTCAGTATGCTGCCACGGCACAGGGGAGATATGAAAGGCATCTGCAAAGAATTGCATCTCCCATCTCAGTGCCTGTTCCTCACCTCCCTACCTCCACTGACTCAGCCAGCTGGCCAATTTATAAATGTTCCTTCATCTTTATAATTAACAAAGTGGATCCATCTACTTAATACTCCTTAAGCCCTTGTAAATGTCTCTACTCGGCATCTATCCATCCTTAAAAACTGCTGCTTGATGGGGCCGACGTGGAAAGCCTTGTTTTCCTCCTACCCTGAGCATGCCTGGATGGACACCGGAGCTGTTCAGAAACACTGGGACTGAGCATCAGTAAGCAACCAGAAAACACCTGAGGAATTGCAGCTGTTTCACAGCTAAGCATCTTTAAATCTTCACCTGAGGGTACTACCAGGCCCTGCTTCAGGTCTCCCCAGCCAGAGCTGCAGCCTAGCTGGCCCAAGGCTGTGCTCTCCCTGCACGCTGGCAAACATCTGGAGGCAGGCACTGCGACACGAGGCACAGCACCCAACTGCACACATCTGCTTCAAGTAGGGCCAAACCAGGTAGGGCATCAGTGGGAGCTCAGCATCTGAGGATGAAATGCAGGCTGTCATCAAAATGACATATGTATAAGCAAGATCAGGCTGGATGGGCCCTTGGCAGCCTGACCTGGTGGGGGGCACTTTGAGGCCCAGCCATTCTGTGATGAACCTAGAAACACAAAATTAGGGGGATCATGCTACCAATAACAAATTGATTCCTACAACTGCCCCCGTGGGCAGGGAATAAAATTGGCACGTGATGCCACTGTATGGGGATGGCTGTTGCTGTGGTTCTGGAGGTGGCTCTGGGTATTCTTCCAGCTGTTTCTGGAGGTGGGCACAGGTCTTCCAGCTGGGTTTGCACTGTGATCTGTGGTGACTGGCCATGGCACGTGCCACCCAACAGTCTTGCTCTAGGCGATGAGAAGTCATACATATTTTGCACCAAGATCTCAAAACATTTACCAAGTCCCTTATTTCCTCAATTTTGTTATTTAAGCCAGCCATTATTAGCTTCAAAAAGCATGTGGAACCCTCCTTTAATGAAGCTACGCAATATTTCCAGCTGCTTAATTGTGAATCAGTGTATCGCCTGGAGCCACTGCCCCTCTCATTTAACTTTAATAGGGCTATCTGGAACAGAAGGGTTGAGAAAGCCACACATGTTCCACTTCCAAGCAGCAAGTTCAGCTGGCTTATGACAGGTTAAAATCAAGGATAAGACAATGGCTTCATTTCCCGAGGAGTAACGCCATGTGATCAGTTTATACACTGAGGTATCCAACTCCTCATCTAATAAAAAGTATACTAAGGCTCCAGAGATCTGCATAAATTAGGAAATTCCTTCTCTTCAAAATAAATCCTTACTATAATGTACCCTACTATGCAAGTATCTGATGAAGAAATTACAAAAACCAAAGTAGTGGGTAGTCTGCCTGGTGACAACACTGATGCATGTCCAGTTGATGATAATATGCAATTTGTTTCTGATAAAGAGCACTTAATGTTCTGAAAATACAGTTGTTTACATAGCCAATTAACTGATCAGTCCCATGCAGGCTGAAAGATTAATGGCTGCCTACCCTGAACCAGGCTTCTGAATGCATTGGGTGGAATGAAGTCTCACTGAAGAGCCCAGTTCTCAAGCATCACTCAAAATAAGCAGGAAAAATGTCTTTAAAACAATTGAATGCTATCTTCTCCTTAGATTATTGTAATAGTCCAAATCGCTATATAGCATTAAAACTTGAGTAAATAGTTGTACACAAATAAATCAGTCTCATCAAGAATTCATGAGCTCAACTTCCTTAAACCTGTCATTAATTTGAGCATGAGCAGTGCTGCAGTACCCAAGGCTAACAATCCAAAGGACCACAGTAACACGGTGTTGGCACGGTTCTGCGTAAGTCATTACCTAATTATGACGCACCAATAACTTCTGACGCTTCCCCCTCCTGGACTGCCTACTTCTCCTTTTTGTTCATCTTTCCTACTTCATTTTCAGATACTTGCCTTGTGTAGAGAAAGGGTGGATGGTTTCCTACTGTCTTCCTAAGGCAAGGAAACTTCTGGATGTGATACAACACAGCATGTCCTAGAGATTCAACCAAAAAACAGAGCTCATTCCCGAAGAGAACAGGAAACTCAGGTACTTCCCAAAATGTCACAAAAGCACTCCTAAACAGGGCTGATATTTGATGATGTTTTATAGCAGCTTCCTTAGAGAATTTGTCAGGCTGCCTAACACACTCCACACAAAGCCCCTCATTCCCCTGTACAATAGGATTCTGTGTTTACAGGTAAGGATCATTATTTAATAGAAGAGGAAAAGTTGATTGAAATAAAGGATGTTACACTGACTTAGCAGGGTTAAAGATAGAAACAGATACATACAATAAAAATGGGAACGGCCTCAAGTTGCAGTGGGTGGATGGTCGGATTAGATGGTCTTAGAAGTCTTTTCCATCCTTACTGATTCTGTGGTTCTAGGAATATCACGGAGCCACACTGACATCACAGCGAACTGTGGTTTGCTCCAGCCCAGGTGACAAACAGGGCATAGCCCTCACGGCCACGGCAGCAGCTGGGGCCAGGCGTGACTCTGAATGTCAGCATAATCAGCTCCTTCCAGTCTATGACATACTTGCAAACTGCACTGTCAAAGACAAAGTAAAAATGGGTGAGATATTGCATCTTCTCCAGTCACCAGGGACTTAACCTGACTGCCATGACTTTTGAAGTATCACCGAGAGTGGCTTGGTGACTACATCAGCCAATTCCCTCAGGACTCTGGGATGCATCTCATTGGGACCCATAGACTTGTGGATGTTCAGGTTCCTCAGGTGGTGACAAACCTGATCTTCACTGACAGCGGGAGGGACAGTGCTTCCCCAGTCCGAACCATTTGTTTAGGGGTTGTGTGAAGAGCAGTTGTCAGAGAAGACAAAGGCAAAAAAGTTGTTGAGTACCTCAGCCTTCTCCTCGGCTGCCCGTTGCTGGCAGCCTGCCTGTATTGTTCATTGGGGTGTACACCCTCTTGGGCCTTCCGCTTCTGAGGTACCTGCAGAAGCCCTTTTTGTTGTTCTTGGCATCCCTTGCCAAGCTAAATTCAAGCTGGGCCTTGGCACATCTTACTAGGGGGCTAATCCTATTCTCACTTGCTGACCGGTGTCTTAGGGATTGTCATTCAGGGTGTGTCTGCTTTTATCCTGAAAGCAGGGGTCTTAGCTGTTGCATTAACTCCAGGAGTCAGAGGCTGCTGCGTGTTGTATTTCAGTCGTGTCTCCTGACAGCACCTAGTTTACACAAAGCTGTTCTGCTGCTGGAGCTGTTACCAACATGTGGTTCCCAACTGATTGTTCTGGCTTTGAATTAAGGAAGTTGTGCGCCCAGATCCCACGAGGGAAAAGATTATCTTAGAAAACCAGAAGCAAGATCAAAAATGATGCAAAACTATTGAAAAAAAAAGAAAATAAATGCCTGCCAGAGCCTTGGATTATACCGCAAAACCATGTGGGTTTTTTTCCCTATGAAGAGTTTTGCTCTACAAAAATGCTATATCACAGTCCAGTCTTCCCTAGCTGGACAAAGGTAAGACCAAAACCTGCAAACAGCTCAAACAGCCCAAGCTATTACTAGCAATCTCTACTTACAGAAATACATATCAATGGGTATTGCAAGCAGAAATCAAAGCTCCACAGCACGCTGCTGAATACACAGACACTAACGCATTTCAGAGATATGGAAACAAAACCAAAATTCAGGAACTGGGAGGACCACAGCCACCCCCAGAACAGGCACTGGGAAAGCAGCATGTGGTGCAGAGGGAACTTCCATCATGGATTAACTGCTTTTCGATTTAATGCAAAGTAGAATAAACCTGAAGACATAATGATAGGATTTGCTCTACAGTTTTGATAACACAATGAAGCTAATTAAAGCTGATCATTGGTAATCTTTGCAAGTCCGTGAAACAACGATTTAAGCAGAGACAGTAACCTAAGAGTCTGAGCCATCTAACACCCATGAGTTCAAACTTCTGCAATTAGTGTCAGCAACATCAGAAGTCAAAGATAAAAACCCTCCTCCTCAACGAACTGTCTCAGGGTAAAAGCACTGAACATTTTTTGTAATGTTTGAAAGGGAGAAACCTGGAGAATGAAATAGAGGAAAGAGCATCTCAGACAGAACCTAATGTGTAAGCCGTCCTGGTAGGTGGATGTTGACTGGCCTTGTCTCACAGCTCTCTGCAAACCAGTTTCCCACAGAGGTAAAGCTGGGTGAGGGAGCTCCAAGCCACATTTTAATTCGCAGGGGCAGAGCTGAATATCCCCCATTTTAAAGTGCTGAAAGAGAAAAGGGAGCACTGCCGCATCTACATTCCAAATCCATTCGCTCTTAAATATCTTTGGCTATTAGGCAGTAAATTTATCTGCTGATGTAATTTGTTTCAACTTTTAAGTACTGATACCTCAGCAAACATATGTTGAATAGGCTGGTTAAGAATATTTAATGAGAACTTAGTTACAGATTAGTAAATGAAAAGTGAAAATGTGGCAGTTGCCACAGATCCTTGCAGCTCCTTGCTGGCTCTGAGCCCAGCAGGGCTTAAGAACATGCAATATATTGACAGGAGAAAGGGAGAAAAAAAGACTTATCTATAAACTTGCAGTGAAAATACAGTTCTGCATATAGATTTAAATGTAAATCGTATGCGCAAGACAAAGTAATTCTGAATGCATTTATGTATGCTTTGTGCTGATAGGATCAATGCAAATATCGCCATCATACCGTCAATTCACAGTGAAGTGAATGCCTACAGGAAACCCGGCTCCCTGTCCTTGGTAGCTGTGAACAGCACTGTGTTCTGCTCTACATTTGTCAGCAAATGAAATGGTGATGAACAATCTCTTTGCTTGTGCCTGCTCCTGTGACATCCCTGCATGGGAAACAGCAACACCCCTTCTTTAAGGAACAGCCGCAGTGCACACCGTCTTCTCATCAAGGAAAACAGAAAGAAGGTAGAAGAGAGCTAATGGCCCGCTATTAAACCCTAATGCTAGCAGAAGCTAAGCCTCTTGCATTAATTAAGGATAAACTGTAACACTTCTTCCCCCCAGCCCCTGATGACAATATACATCTCTGTAAACTCTTGCCTCATTTTCACTCCCCACCCTCATCTAGGGAGGAAAAGAAACCATGAGAACAAGGCAACGAAAGAGCTGCTAATGTTTTCAGCTCATTACTTGGCTGAAAGAATTAACTTTATAAAGATTTTCTAAGATTGAAGAGTCATGTCTGGGAGACCTGCCCCATGTGGCACTGAGTGAACTGCTCCAGAGCTGGTTGGTGAATGCTGCCTGATCCATCGCTACTGACAAAGGGAGATTTTCATCACTGCTGGTTGAATTTGCAACATTTGGAAGAAGAAAAAACAATTCTGCTTTTAGCAAGGTTCCTCTTCCATGGACTTCATATCCCAGTTTCAGATTAGCACCTCACAATAAAACCGTGGAGAGATGTTTTAAGGAAGACAGAGAACAACACAACCCCTACTTTTATCACCCCCAGGAACTCCAACTATTTCAGCTGAAATTCTTCCTTTCACCCTGCTACTAAATCCATCCAAAAAAAATTGCACTAGGAATACAGAAACAACAAGCACTCCTCACTAGCTTGATTTGCTTCGATTTAGCAAAGTAATTTTTTTTTTTAACATGCAAATTTTTTGGAAAATTGCAGTTGGACCCTGTTTGCAGCATGTAATGTGCTACAGTCACAGCCGCTATCATAGAATCATAGAATGGTTCAGGTTGGAAGGGACCTTAGAGATCATCTTGTTCCAACCCCCCTGCCATGGTCAAGGACACCTCCCATAGACCAGGTTGCCCAAAGCCCCATCCAGCCTGGCTTTGAATACTTCCAGGGAGGGGGCATCAAGAACTTCTCTGGGCAACCTGTGCCAGTGTCTCACCACCCTCACAGTGAAGAATTTCTTCCTTATATCCAGTCTAAATCTACCCTCTTCCAGTTTATAACCATTACCCCTTGTTCTGTCATTATCTATCCTTGTAAAAAGCCCCTCCCCAGCTTTCCTGTAGGCCCCTTCAGGTCCTGGAAGGCTGCTATCAGGTCCCCCCGCAGCCTTCTCTTCTCCAGGCTGAACAGCCCCAAGTCTCTCAGCCT
>WBMW01002489.1:1504291-1531493 GCA_013396635.1 Penelope pileata | reverse complement strand
TTTTTTTTTTTTTTTGTAATCTCGTAGTGCAGTTAGAGCTGTACTTACTTCTGATGATAAATTCAGTTTCTAGTCTTGGGGGTGGGGGCGTGGGCACGCTATAAGTATATTTTAATCCATTTTTTTTCACTGTGATGGGTTCAGGATGTACATAGCTGCATTTTTAGAAAGAAATGTTTTGCCAACTGAAAGTGTAGTGGAATGTAGTGATACATTCTTTAAATGTATCAATGAGTATTAGTTACTCTATTAAAACTTCTCTTTTAGAGCTGAATAAACTATAAAACAGCTTTATGTTCATGTGGACCAAAACGAATCAAATTGCCCATTTCTCCTTTTGAAATAGGTTAAAAAAAAAAAAAAAGTTTGACACTTTTTTTAAAGTATGCCAGTAACTGTGAGAAAGCATCCATTTAACAGTACTTACTCTCCTGTTTCAAGTCAGTGCAAAGGTGTGCTTGTTTTCCCACAGGCACAAATGAACAGCTCTTCCTGTCCTGTGAATTCTCCTGCCATGGCTCCAGGTTCTCAAGGGAGCCATATTCACTGCCCACCTATTCCACAGCCTCCCATGCACCGAAATTCTCCTTCTCCAGTGCCCAGTCGAACCCCGACACCTCACCACACGCCCCCAGGCTTGGGATCGCAGCAGCAGCAGGCGGCAGCAGCTGCCACCGCTGCCCCCACCCCTACTCCTCAGGCAATGCCACCTGGACCGCAGTCACAAACTATGCACCCCCCTCAAAGGCAGACTCCAACGCCTCCGCAGGCACAGATGCCTCCACAAGTCCAGCCTTCAGTTCCAGTTACCCCCTCTGCAGAGCAGCAGCAGCAACCCCTGTCGCAGCAGAGTACGACGGCATCGGTTCCGACACCAACAGCACCGCTGCAGCCTCAGCACCCCACAACACCTGTAAGGAAATATCTTAATTGTGCACGTGGGCAAGCATAAGGTTTAACCTTCTTAGTCTTCATTTTTGTGTGAGTCTGGTAATGGAAGTAGCTCTCGGGATGTTTAATGTCAAAATAGTTTTTAGAGCATTTGGGAAATAACGTTTTTGCCTCAAGACAAGTGCATAGATCATCTGGTGTTTTCACAGAGGAAGTATTTTTTTATGCATGTTGAGAAATTCACTGTGAAGCATGCACAGGGCCTTTAGTTATGTCTGTATATGCATAGTGATGGTGTACAGTTGAGGTACAGTTATGAAATTATATACTAGGCCTTCCAGTGCATGTCTGTCTTGTTTTTTTCTATAACTGGACTTGGGTAGCAGTATGTACTTGAGGATAAGCAAGTGGGAAGGACTGGAGCGCATTTAAACTTGGTGGAAGTAAGGTTACAGGTAAAAAGTAGATTAGAGGAAAGAAAATAATGGCTTCATTAGAAGCCTGTTTGTAATGTCCATTTCTTCCCCCTCAGCTTTCACAACCAGCTGTAAGCATCGATGGGCAGGTATCCAACCCCCCATCCACCAGCAGCACTGAAGTGAACTCTCAGCAGACAGCTCCAGAGCAGCAGCAGCCACCTTTGCAGGAGGTGAAAATGGAGATTAAAACAGATGAAGGGGAACCAGAACAGACAGAGCTGCAAATGGAGGAGAAATCTGAGGTGAGCTTGTTGGCCTGTTGTTGAGTAGAATATCTTCATCTACTGTTGTTAGGTGCTCGGTCTCCGTGCAAGCTATTCCTTTTGGAGCTCAGTGGGGGCAGTGGATGCTACCTGCTACTGGGATTTTGATTGTCACCTCCCTTGCCTATTTCTGAAGAAGGGTCTTTGTTTTGTGTTGGAATGGCTTCAGTAAGGACTGTGATGATGTGGTTGGAGCTGTAAAGCTTTTTACTACATGCTCATGTAAGAAGGCACTCCAGTCAGTCCTTTGAATGTTATTGGCAGCTGTTACATGTTAGAATAACGGCTATGTATGTAACAGGCTGTTTTGGTGGGCTGTGACAACTTGTCATGAGGACAGCTAGGAGCGTGGCTGCCAGCAGCAGCATCCTGAAAGCTGCAGCGCAGGAGAGACTGTCAGAGCAGCAAGATCAGTACCTCTGTGCGTGCTTGCAGCCCAAAACTGGTTAGCAGCCCATCGCTGCTACTCCTGTGGTGTTAGAGATGTTCTAGCACATCTGATCAAGTTTTAGGTAGAATGTGATTGCAACATAGACAGCCGTAATCTTAGGGGAGAACAGTGGGTGAGGAGGCAGGTAAGTTTAAAGGACAGAAACATGACTGGGTGACTCTAAAGGCAAGTGTGACAAGCTCTGATCTACTTTCCAGGTTAAAGCAGAACCAGCTGTTGAGGAATGTAAACCAGACCCAATGGAACAGGAAGAGAAGAAAACGGAAGTGAAGACTGAAATACCAGAGGGGGAAGAAAGACCTACTACTCCAGCTACCCAATCTTCTCCAGCAGCAGGACAGTCTAAGAAAAAAAGTAAGCGGGAACGCTAACTGAAATTAACTTAGCTCCCTGGAGACAGTGAGGGGAGGCTTTCTTTGTTGGTACTCAGTAGGCTTATGTGAATTGTTTTTGTGACCCTTGGGCAAAAAATGTTTGATACATGTAATTGTCTTTGGTCATGTTGTTATGGCTCTAGTATTAGACATTAAGCGTTAGAAAAACTGTCAGTACAATAGAGATTGGAGAGACTTCTGCTGCAGATTTTCTAGACAAGCATATTCCTGTGATATCAGAGAGGGGCCATATTTGGAATGTAAATTGGCTCTTAAATTTAGTGGTGTCTTCCTATGATGAAACAAAATCATTTTTAATATTTTGGCCATTTCCTTATGTCCAGATGATCATTTTAATATCTTCCTCAGAACTCAGTGTTAAGAGGATAAACAACCCATGCTAAGTATCTTATACCCATTGCCCATCATCTTTTCACACCACATTTTCCAGCAGGTTTCTTCATTTTATGACTGTTTGTATCTTTCTAATGTTGATTTTTTTTTTCCTGTTTTGTTTTCTCAACAGTTTTCAAGCCAGAAGAGTTGCGGCAGGCACTTATGCCAACACTGGAGGCACTTTACCGTCAGGACCCAGAGTCTCTTCCATTTCGACAGCCTGTGGATCCCCAGTTACTAGGAATTCCTGTGAGTGCGTTAGCAACATACTTTCATGGCTTTAACTCAGAACTTCTCCATTATGACACATTTGAGAACAGCTTAAGTCTGTCTTGCTTCCATTTTTACGTTGACGCATTCAAAGAAGTTTAACTTAAACAGTGGAACATATGATGTTTGAGTTAGAAAAGTTTTTTTTCAAAGCTTTGTTCAGTTCTGTGTTCCTTTTGATAAATAAGCAGGAATACCATCCCTTGAGGAGATTACCAACAGATCCCAATGTTTCAGGGGCCTTTCATGGACCTTCATGTTAAGATACTCCTACTGTTGAGAAACACCTATGAAGTTTAACACATACTCAGTTTCCTACAGATTTGTATATAAGAAACTAAGCAGATCAAGACCACTTTACAAAGGAAAAATAATAATCAACGATTAAGCTGTGATTAGCAAAGAGGAAATAACTCAATTTCTTGTTTGTGTTTATGTTGAATTTTTTGCTTGCTTTAGAGTTGTCTTTGGAAGACATTACTATCCTTCAAGGGTCCATGTTTTAAACCTTCTGGATTGACCACACTCATTTATTATTTATACATCTGTATGTGTACATCGTCCTGCTTAAATGCTTTGAGTGACATTTTTTGTCTGAAAGATTTTCATTTGGATGGCTTCTTCAGGTTTTTTTTTTTGCCTTTAACTGCAAAAATGCAAGGCCTTCTGTCTTAGAAGCAAGCATAAATGTTTCTAATATTCTTAAACTCTCAACTGGTTGTCATATTTGGAGGGCTTTAAGAGAAGTGGTCCTACAACTGGAGAGAGAGATTGGAAAAAGGCCTTCTTTAGATGGAAGACTTGTAGGAGGAGACACTGACATTTTCTACCATCTAGTAGGTGTATTGGGTTCTGTTATTTGGCTGGTCTAGTAAAAACAGTTCTTCCTACTAATATTCTTTTGTCCTTGGATCACAGCAGCTGCAAAAGCTCTGCCATTTTCTTCTTTCTATCATACTTGTTCTGTGGATTAGTGGCTTTATTTCATTGAGAGCAGACAAGTGATAGAACCTGAGAAATACAGGAATAATGAAAAGGAAGCGCAGGGGAATGATATGGTATTGCTTAGAGACTTCATTGTACGTCACAGGCAGCTTGACAGTCAAGTCAGGGAGGAACCTGTTTTTCTTGATGTATTGCAGAAGATGGTATGTGCTGAGAATGTGTGTGCTGTCGTTTCACAACAGAGCTCTGTAGCAGTATTTTGATGTGCTACTTATTCTTTCAGGATTATTTTGACATAGTAAAGAACCCTATGGACCTTTCTACTATCAAGAGGAAACTAGACACGGGACAGTATCAGGAACCATGGCAATACGTAGATGACATCTGGCTCATGTTCAATAATGCCTGGCTCTATAACCGCAAAACATCCCGGGTATATAAATACTGCTCAAAACTGGCAGAGGTGTTTGAGCAAGAAATTGACCCAGTTATGCAGAGCCTTGGTTACTGCTGTGGAAGAAAGGTAGGGAAAATTCTTTTTTCCTTCTAGTCTGCTTCTTGCTCTCTGATAGCAAGAGGGGAAGAATTACAGCAATTGCAGTTGTTAGCAACTACAGTGTGTCAAAAATTCTAAAAGCTTACCAGGATTTAGCAATCTTGAGTAATCTAGTTTTCAGATCTTTATCTTCTGTCTGTTGGTTAAACTATATATTCATATATATAAGCTCTTGAGGCACGGGGGGGGAATCTGCAATTGAGGAATTACGTTGATTTCATTTAGTGTGAACTAGTTCATTGTGAATGAAACAGATGTTACGGCAGAAGTGCTCTATTTCAGTGTATGTTGAGACTGTTGTATTTCCATTGTCTTCTCTTGATACGCTTTCCATTTTTGGAGAAAAGCTGACTTGACAATAACAACCCACTGAACATTTAACTCTAGCAGTTCATAGTCTGGCTGTGCTGTGAGATCTGTGCAACTGAATAAGGTGGTAACGGTTGGCATCTGGGTTATGTTTGCTTCCCATGGAGCGAAAACATGTTAGTACTAAGATGACCCATTCCTCTTTGCAGCTGGAGTTCTCACCACAGACTTTGTGTTGCTATGGCAAACAGCTATGCACAATCCCTCGAGATGCCACTTACTACAGTTACCAGAACAGGTAAGGAAAACTTGCTTGGTGCAGCTTTGTGCATGATGCAATCAATCTGTTAAAAGCATGCACGTATGTACATATATACCCTCTATATATGTGTCTGCCTTTGTGTTATAAGACAAAAATAGTTTACCTTGTGTGCTAATAATTTCATTTCAAAAGTTCACTGTGGTGTTTCTCTTCCTCTTTTGCTTGCAGAAATGTGAGATATTCTACTAAATTTTTATCCTGTGATTAACTAAGTCTTCAGTTATCTAGATATCATATATACAAGTCCATTGACTTGCTGTATTTTTTTCCATGAAAAATACTACTACATGGTAGCAAGCATGTTATGCTCGTAGTATACATTATACTTAGCAAGTTTTTTTTTTTAATATGATATTAACTGAAGAACAAATATTTTTGTTGTGCTAATCTTCATTGAAGATTTACATATTCATGTATGGAGTAGATCGTTTTCTTTTTTCCCTAAGTTTGCCATAAGGGAACAGTCTTCATTGGCTGTCAGGAGCTGTGTGAAGTGCTGTGAATTCTACAGCTCTTCTAATTTTTTCTACTTCAAATTTATTAAAGGATTTAAGCCTTCTTTGACTGTCAAGGGCATCTCTTTGCCAACTGGAAGAGTGAGGCACGAAGAAGCAGAGAAACGTTTTAAAACTTTCCTATCCCAATGTCTATTACCAGAAAATGCACCTGTTTAGAGCAGAGGGCTAGTGACCTCCAAATTATGTCACCTCCATCAGTTTAGTTCTTGTTCTGTTCTTTCTAACACTTTCCAAAACCAAAACAAACAAACCAAAAATAACTGCAGAGGCTTTTACTTAAAAACCAGGAAGATTTTACAGGAATTGTAATTTTCTTAAGCAGCTGGTTAGGCAAAAGCAACTAAAGAGCTGTAATAGTTGTACCTTAACCTTCTTAGGCATTGTAAAGGTTTGTAGCAATGAAGGGAGGCTTTTGGGAGTGAAGAAGTAGCAAATAAGTTTGTGGTATTCTTAGTTACAGAATTACACAGTTACTGTAATTCTAGACTTAAGATACAAAAAGCTGTACCCTGTATGTCAGTGTTTTATACTCACATTGAGTGCCTGATGGACTAAAGACTAGTATCGCAAAATCTGACATGCTTTACATGTTTTTGATCTTTTAGAATTGAATGTTTGCACTGTAAGACGTGCATGTGTGGTTTTTAAATTGTCATATATACATGTGCACATGTATCTATAGACTGAAGTGCACAATTCCAGAAGTACTCTTCTGTGTGTTATCTCAGGTGAAGACTGGGAGAGGGTTGAGACCTGTTGTAGCTTAACAGATGCTATAATGTTGGTTTGTGTGGCTTTACAGTAAACTGTTGCAACTTTTTTCCCTCTATTTTTAGATGTCTTGTGCACTCAATTAACATACTTGAGTAGTAGAGAGGCCACAGTTTCATAAACCTTGAGAGCTGGCGTAGAATTTTGAATTAACCATGTTTTTTTCAAAAACATGAAATGAAATCTTTTTGTGATGCTTACTGTACCTGGACAGTTCTGGGCTGTGGAAGAATTGTATCAATGCAGACCACTGAGTGTAGCTAACGTTAGGTAATTAGTTAGCATACATTTTTGACAGTTCTATAATTAGTGTCTGAAAGATTTTGAGGACCAATTTTATTGTCCTCTAAGCTTCTGATATTTAACTTCCCCTTCAAACTAAGAGAGAATCCTATGGACTTTCAGCATTTATACCTTTAAGATGGAGAAGTATCCTTCTTCCACTGATGTCCTTCAGATCTTCCTGCCAACAGAACTGCTATACTGATGACACAAATTAGAGTAGCAGTTCTTCCTTCTTTCTACTCTTTCTCCTTTCTCATTTTAATTCTTTGCTGTATGTGGCATGGATTATTAAAATGGAGAGGGTATGGATATGCTGAAAAGGAAAACTCATGTAATTTGCTTTAAGCATTTGCTGCTTGAGAACCCATTTGAGAGATTTAATGCTGATCTGTGCTTTGCCTTGGCTTTCTGCTTTGTTTTGCTTGTCCTGCTTCTATGTTCTTGGTTTTGTTCTGCAAAACCCCATTTCTTTGTTTTTGTATTTTTTGTTTCTCCTTCATGCTTGTTGTTGTCTGCACTTGGCTTTGGTTGTACAAGAAACCACACAAACCTAAAACAAGCAAAAAAAACAACCAAACTTAATGTGGGGCCCATAAATCTGCATCCTTGGATATCCTTGTTGCCATTGATGACTTGCTCTCTGCTCCTGTCCCTTTCTTGGCCTGCTGTGGTTGGTGGCTCCATTGCTTGGCTTGGGCTGTGTTGTGTGGACGGAGCAGTTCACCCAAATATGGCCTTCTTTCTTGCTGACAGGTATCATTTCTGTGAGAAGTGCTTCAACGAAATCCAAGGGGAGAGCGTTTCTCTGGGAGATGACCCTTCACAACCTCAAACGTGAGTCACCTGTGTTTGCATTCATAAGCTGTGTCACGGTCTGAAGTGCTTTCTTAAAGGGAAGAAGTTCAGTTTTGGGTAACTCCTTCATTTCCTAAGCCAGAGTAGAGAGGACAAGATATTCTTTGTAAAAGCCTGGGCTTGTCCTCTCATGATGTTCTTTAAAATCTGGGCTGATTGAACTGTAGCAGAGAGAAAGAAATTACAGCTATACCACTACAGGGGAAAGAAGAGAATTACTATTTTTCTGAATAAAATGTGAAATAACTTGACTGCAGAAAAGTAAATGTGCCCTGCAGGCAGATAGGTAGGTGACAGGCCTAGTTTGAAATAGTTGAATGCACCATTCTGCTTATAGACTGGGTACGCTATTAAACACGTATTCTACTTCAGATTGCTTTTCATCTAAATCAGAAGCAGGCAACATCCTTTTACACACTGATATTTTAGTGTTGGAGTGCCATCTGCTTATGAGAAAAGCTGTGCAGTTGTTTGACAGGTCATTGTAGAAGGCTGTGGATAGATGTAGTTGCCTTTTCTATAGTAGTAGCAAATTGTGCGGATAGTCTTCTGCTCCACTGTACTCTCTTCATACCTCCTCCAGAAATCTCGAAACAGAGTTTTGCAAGACTAAGGAAGCCCCTGAGGGACAGATGAGTGCTGAGCAATGACTCTGAAGGTTTTGAGCTGTACAATAGTGCTCTTTTCGGGGGGAGGACATTGCAGGAACCGTGGTTTACAAGATAATAAGCTTGAGGAATTCTGCAGGTGGTAGTATTCAGAATAAACGAAGTAAAAGGATAGAAAGGCTAATGCAAGTTGGATTGGGTCTCTTGTGTCACTGCTGCTCAAGAAGGCATGTATTGATTGCTTCATGCTATGCAGTACCCTCTTTCAGGGATCTGGGTGTTGTATGGTTGTTCTGGACTACTTTGAAGCAGATTGGTGTAAAAGATAATGTGGGAGCTCACTGACAAAAAAAAATACGAAATTTCTGATCCTGCAAGTGATGTAGGGAAGGTAAAACTAAAGTGTAAAGTGATAGCTGGGCTGGGCCTACAATATTTAGAAGGTGAAATTTCTTTTGAAGTAAATGTAGAAGGCTAGAAGAATCTGAAATAGATAACCCTTTCCAATAATGAAAGATAATTTGACATTCTCTGTCTTCAGAATGTCAGAGAGGTATATTCAGTGGTCCTTCTACTGTGAAACACTGATCAAGCTGAAGGAGCAATGTGGGTCTCCACAAGCTGTTGTCCCATAGAAAAGAATTTTTTTCCATCGTCAGACTCAAGGGTGACACCTACTTTGTTGATTGCTTTCTGAAATAAAATACTCTTCCTTGTAGTGCTCTAGTGAGTGTTTGAAAAAATAATAAATCTACTTCTGTCTTGGTGTGTGGTATGGCATTAATATGTTGTCTCTTGTTAAAACTGAGTTTTATTGCCTGTTTCTCTGCAGCACAATAAACAAAGAACAGTTTTCCAAAAGGAAAAACGATACACTGGATCCTGAACTGTAAGTAATGCTGTCACATCTTGAATGACCCTCATTTCATCATAACTCCTTTGTAAAAGACATGTTACTCATTTACTACCAACTTTTGTTTTTCATCATCTTCCAAATTTCACGTAGCTCTGTCTTTTAGCTGGCAGAGGCTGCTAAGCAAGCAGTGTAGCTGGCATTCTGTCCTGAGAACCCAAGCTACAGCAGCTGTACTTAAGAAAATTGTGAAGCCATTGCATTACAGGAATTAGTGCATTTTGTCATCTTGAATGTAGATCCAACCAGGGGATGAATGCAGATAAAACCTTTTGAAACCCTGTTGTATGTAGCAAGTGCTTTAAGTCTCAGAACTGACTTGGGTCATTTGACAGTAGCTTTTTTGGTGCTGTTGGCTTTTCTAGTTATTATTTTTACAGGCTGCTGTAGTAAAAGGAAAAGATGTGTTAAATTTGGGTCATCTGATTTTCTGCACTGCTCTGGAAGCAGAACTGTAGGCATTCAGTAAAGATGGTGGTGACTCAGCTGCTTTTCTTTGTTTTCCTGACATTTTTTTTAAGCCACTTCATGTGCTCCTTCATTATACACCTATGCTGCTATTCTGGAAATGCTATCTTCATGCTCAAATCAATGAGCAAAAAGGAAGTGTATTCTTCCCACACTATCCTTCTGAGGGTGTAAGGGTCAGCCAGTTCTTCTATTTTGCAAGGTCTGTGGGAGGGAGAGAATAGTAACTTGATTCATAACTCGTCTTTCCCTTTGTTATAGTGGAGATGCAACCTAACACTAAGATACAAGCCTAAGTTACGGGATGATACTGTGTGCCCTACGTAAAAGATAACTATTCATTCCAAGTCTGACTTCTAAACAGATGTGTTCAAAAGGAGTCAGATTGTCCTGATACGTGAAACAACCTTAGGTGTTTAGGAAAACTACATTCACCAACCTCTGTGAAGCAAACTGTGTAACTTAGCTCAGAGCTGTCCTTCAGTCTCCTCTAAAATTCTGAAAATGTCTTGACGTTGCTACTGTTTTCCTCTTCACCACCTTTCTGCAGTGGATCTGCAGTGTTTCTCAGGCTTCAAGCATAGCGAGGCAGCTAACAGACAACTGTTTCTCCTGGTTCCTGTGAATCAATTTTCTTCTTTGTTATAGCAACAAGCAGTTGACTCTTTAAGGAAAAATAATAAAAAAATGAAAACACCTAGGGATCAAACCTATGAAGCAGATGGGTGTAAGGGAAGTAAATTGTAATAAACTATCTCTGCATAGTCTTGAGCTGTGACAGATCCTTAATTCATTTTGGAGGCTGTTCTCAGCATGGACATGCTTTCTGTTAGTCTTGAGCCTAAATGCTAGAACGGTTCTATTAAAACGTTGGAAAATAGAAAAGCAGGTAATGGTACCACTAATCTCAATTCTTCTCCTCCTTTCTTTCTACAGATTTGTTGAATGTATAGAGTGTGGGAGAAAAATGCACCAGATCTGTGTTCTTCATAACGAGATAATCTGGCCTTCTGGGTGAGGAATTTCTCCTTGAGTATATGATAGATCTGCTAGAGTTAGTGCATGTTTTAAAGTGTCTGATAGAGTCTTATCCAATCAAAAAAGTTGCATACTCACCTGAAAAGCTTTCAGAATATTTAAGGTAACATCAAATTCAGAAATCATATCGTACTGTTGCGTGATGTTGATTCTGACATTCCTGTATATAGAAGAGAGCCTTTCAGCCTTCTTTCAGCCTTTTATGTTTAAAGATATTTCTGCTTCATGAAAATATCCTATTAGTTCCTGTAACAATTTCCTACCAATCTATTTTCTGTACAACTCAGACTGCTTTGTCATTTTCAAATTCTGTAACCGCTAAAGAATTTAAGATGAATTCCCTTTTTTTGGCCTCAGTAACCAAATTAAATCTGAAAAAACAATCTAGTCTTTAAATACTCAGTAGCTCTTGATCAAAATACTCTTTATTGCTTTTTAATAGCTTTTTTAAAATGGTAATAAATTACATGTAAATTAAGATCTGTAGGGAGAGTTCAGGTGTTTCCTCTCTTGATGGGATAGCTGTGACTTACCATTTGGATATCCCATTCACGTTTTTGCAGAAGAGAGAGATGTCCTGTAACTGAGGAAGAATCTGGCCATCAGTTATATGCTACAGTGCACCTGGGTGTTTAAAAAACAAAAAAGATCAGCCTCTTGCGTTGCATAATTTGATCTCTCATCTTCATTAGAGACAGCAGTTTGAGACTGCTTGTTCTGGGAATAATTTAAGTCAATGCTGTCAGACCTGCCAGAGGAGACCCTGTTTCCTGAGCTGAAGCTTGCATGTGGTGGCAGGGGTCGCTGGCAGGAGATGCACCCCCTGGAGTTTAGATCCTCTACTGCAACTATGAAACAGTTGGGCCATTTCTGCCTGCACCGTTCTCTCTGCAGTCTTTTAGATCAGATGTCAGTTAAGGTATTCTCCAGACCCTATCTAGTGAAAGATTGTGTTTCCAGTCATAAGATGCTAAGGGACTTATGGTCTGATTTGGAGTGTTTTTCACTTTCTCATATTTCTGCTTCAGCTTTGTCTGTGATGGCTGCCTAAAGAAAACAGGACGAACCAGGAAAGAGAACAAATTCTCTGCTAAAAGTAAGTTTTTGACACTTGCACCACAAATCTCAAATTTAAAAATCTCAAATTTAAGAACGGGGAAAAGATGCCTTTTGTGCTCGTTTTTCATTTATTTCAATCTTTTGAGTTAGATGGAGTATACTTGGTCAGTTCTGACCAAGAGTTCTGTGACCAGAATGGTTGCAGGATTAACAGCATTGAGAAATAGGTACTGTGTGACTGCAGTCTTACTTAATTCTACAAAAATGTGTTCATTACTGTGCAGCTGCTCTTGAAAGCTTTGATGGAGGTGAAGGCTGCTTCAGTTAGGGACAAAACTTGCTACAGACGTTTCCCCTTGATCAAGGCAGCTGGTCTGAAGGCAGTATAGGAGGAAATCTGTGCAGTCACTATCTACCTGTTCTATAGACAAAACAAGTCATTGAAAAGCTTCTTATCTTAGTGTACTTCTTAAAAATAGTAAATATTTACTATATCTTCCTCCCCAAAATATTTTCAGTCAACCAATGTGTTTGAATGGAGATTCAAACATAACTGCAACTGTAGTGTTATGCAGTTACCTTTTTAAGATATTACTTGGGAAAAAGAGGAAGGAGTCTGTTCAAGACTGTAAATTGCCTTGAAATTTGAGGGATAGACTGATAGGTGTTGAAAGCCTTGTTCTCTTCGATTGTTCTCATGAAAAAGAAAGTAAATATATCAAAGGTTTCAACATGTGTCTTCTTCCAAAATCAAAATTTGATATTTTCACGAAGAATATCCAAACACTACAAGGATTCTTTTACAGATGTTATCAATTTTGTTTCTAGCAGCCTGTATGCATTGCATACTTAACATAGCGTAGTGATGCTTTGTTGGAAAGTGTTACGTTGGAAAATGGAAGAGCTGATTGACAGACATGTAACTCTACTAGAAGTAGTAGACGGGTGAGGCAGGCCCCACAAGTCTTAAACTCCCTGTCAGCTTTGAATTTTGTCAGCTAACTCTATGCTTGCACTTCTGTCTCAATTTTCATTGAAAAGAATAAACTTTTGAGCAAGCTGTTACTTGCAAGCACTCATATTTAGTAGTTCTTTATCAAAATGGATTCTTTTGGTAAGTGGAAAGGTTAAGTTGGCTAGTGTGACAGAATATAGTTCTAAGTACAATGTCTGCTCTTAGAGCTACATCTGAGAGCAATGTTTTGTAATCCAGTTTAAGTAATTAAAAGCTTCTATTCAGGAGGAGCCTTAATTGTGATTGACTTTTAAGATAGATAGGAACTGGGTTGAGATACAGAATCTTCATTTGAGTAATGCCTATACCATAAGCGTGCCTGTAGGTGAAAGGCAGCTCATCCCTATCTAGAAGAGGTAGTGTTCAAAGATAATGATTTAATTTATACTAACATACTGCTGCATTGAGTCACTTTTCAGTTCTCACCTGAAGAGAGAAATCACATTTAAACAGTTCCGTTTTGTATACATTCAGAGCTGGGATTTTCTTCTGCAGGGTTACCGGCTACAAGACTTGGTACCTTCTTGGAGAACAGAGTCAATGATTTCCTAAGGCGACAGAATCACCCGGAGGCAGGAGAGGTTACGGTTAGGGTGGTACATGCATCTGACAAAACTGTTGAAGTGAAGCCAGGAATGAAAGCAAGGTATGTCCTGTCCATTTCTAGTTGTGGTCCCTTTTGAGGAGGGAGGTGAGGGGGACCTATTTGTTGCTACTATTTAGAAAAAATAAAGACTGCTGTATTCAAAAGCTCGCTACCAATCAGTTCATGACAAACAGGTACTACAGCAACATATATTATTTGCCATCTGTTTCATAGCAAAAAGTGGATGTATTATTTGAGTAGCCTGTAAGCATTTGAGCGTAAATTACACAAAAATTACACTTAGGAGCAACCCTCATTGTTGCTTTTACATGCTGATATGCATTCTCTACTGTGTGACTATATTTGGTATTCCCCTTTTACTTTCTACTCTGCAGATTTGTAGACAGCGGAGAGATGGCGGAGTCTTTCCCCTATCGAACAAAAGCGCTTTTTGCCTTTGAGGAGATTGACGGTGTAGACCTGTGCTTCTTTGGGATGCACGTGCAGGAGTATGGCTCAGACTGTCCCCCACCCAATCAGAGGTGAGTGTAGCTGCAAGAGAGCTGATTGGATTTTTGTACTGTTTCAGTGATGTGAAACTTCTGAGATTCTCTAAAAGCTTCAGTGTTGCTGTTATTTCTGTTAGCTTCTAGAAACAAAAATGCTTCTGGAGGGAATATTTCAGTTAGAATCACTTTTTACTGGAGATGCTGGCTGACAGACAGCGCTGGCTTTGGGATCGCTTGTCATTATTCTAAGGGGAGGGATTGGATGATTCTAGACAGGAGGCTAGGATACCAAAAGCTGGTTTCTAGAGGTAAAATAGGATTAGACACTTTGAAGATTGGGTTGTACTGGATCCTTCAAATACATAAAATGTGAGGGGAAAAAAAATGTAGAACTAATTTAAAATCTCTGCTTCTGATCATGCCCTCTTTTCTTTTCCTAGGCGAGTGTATATATCTTACCTTGACAGTGTTCATTTCTTCCGCCCTAAATGCTTGAGGACTGCTGTCTATCATGAAATACTAATTGGATATCTAGAATATGTCAAGAAATTAGGGTAAGTATTTCTTAACGCTTCCTTTTGTGCAGCATTTGAACTTCATAGCTTAGTTCAAATGAAGTTAGTACAGCCTATTATGCAGAATATGGTGCCTAAATATCATACCAGCCAGTGACAAAGTTGATAAGACCTGTGCACAAGTGAGGAGAAAAGACAAAAAGGGGATTACAGGCTTTTCAGGAGAGGCTTGATTCATGTATTTTAGGTATATAAAGAGTTTCCAGACTGATCTTAAACTTCCTAAAGACTAAGTAGAAAAAGTGAACTTTTTTGTCTGGGCTGTAAGATTTTGCTGGCCTTGTTGGTTGTGCAGTCCTCGTGAAATGCCACTGCTTTAATCAGGTCATTCTTTTTGGTTGGCAAGTTCTTACCCGTGCTTGTTTATGAGGAGAGAGGTAAGTTTGTTCTGCCTGCACTGATTAACTCTGTAGCAGTTGTGCAAGGCTGCTAAGAAACCACTTGCAGAGGTGTAGTTCAAATTGTGAGAAACTGAAAAGTTAGAGGAGGAGATAATACATGGGACAGCACAAAAGGACAGAAAATGCGTGAGGCAGCACAAAAGAACACAGAACAGATGAAATGAGAAAGGTGGAAATGAAATGAACATGATTAGTCAAGTAGAAAAGGCAGTGAAGTAAACATTAATCTGTTGTTAAAGGTATCTGGTATAGTTTGACAGTTATTCGTGAAGAAATTTTTAGGGATGAGTTGCATGAGAAAAGGTGGGAGAGTCAGTATGGAGGTGGGTGGCACTGTACTGTTTTCAGTACCTCAGAGAGATGATATATTCATCTGTGATGAATATGTGCACTTTGAAGACACACTTTAGACTTTACTGCTTTTTATTATATGTTTCTGACCTGGGAGTCTGTAAAAACTGCTGCACAGAGCTCAAGCCTCAGTTCTACTTAATGCTGTTCTCTGTGCTAATGGGTAACATCAGGTTCTCATTTTGGGAAAACAATATCGGTCACGCAATATCATCTCTCCCTGCTCAGGCAGAAGGAATGACAACTGGCTGCGGTTCCCAGGGCTTGGGTAGGGTTCTGCAGAGCTGTTTCTCAACACACCAAGGATGGTTATTTTTCTCTAGCTTGAGATCTGATTATTCCTCCACTGGAGTTCATTTTAAAAACTAATAGAGAAGAGCTGAGAATGAAGAAGTGATCTTCATGGTATTTTATTCTCTGCAGCTGCTACTATATGGATGTTATTTGTCTTCATAGTACTTGTGATTGTATATCCAGTGGCATAGGTTGATGATGACTGTCTTGTTTATTCCCAGATATAATTGTGAAACCTTTTAAAACTGATCTTCAAAGTTAAAAAGGATCTACAACAGGAAAATGAATTGTTTAAATTAATGCGTTTTTAAAATGTTCCTAGGTAATGAATGATTGTGCTGTCTCAGGAAAAGAGTTCTGCATTTTTACTACTATAAAATACCTAGTCTCCATCTTTCTCATTACAGTTAGTTGGCAGGTGGCAATTGCAGATCTACTTTAGGCTTTGGTTTTTACCTTGACTAGAAAACATGAACACTTTATATGATTTATTCAGCATATAGTGCTGAACTTCTAAACATCAGTGAAAAGATGCTAATGCTATCTATGTGAGTGAAGCTGAAATACAGACCAGAATTAAAGTCTTGGGAGAGCTATTATGGTCCATCTGGTAGCACCAGCCAACTTTGTGGTGGCTCCATCTCGTGGCAGAGAGAAAAGCAAGCTCTGTTAATAATCCTCAGAGCCCACATGTACTGTTTTCTTGTCTAACGATGCTAGGTATACTACTGGCCATATCTGGGCATGCCCACCTAGTGAAGGAGATGACTACATCTTCCACTGCCATCCTCCTGACCAAAAGATACCCAAACCCAAACGACTGCAAGAGTGGTACAAAAAGATGCTGGACAAGTCTGTGTCAGAGCGCATTGTTCACGACTACAAGGTTTGTTGAGTGAACATTTGTGTTGCGGGTGGGTTTTAACCAGTTCCATCTTGGTTTCTTCCTTGCCTTATACATCGTGTGATTCTGGGAGTGTGCTGTATTAGTTTGAAGGGAACTGATCACTAAAATCCTGGAGTTTAAAACTGTCCTATTCAAACCATACAGCTTCTGAAATCAATTCTAGCAAGAGATTGAAATTATTACATAGAACAAAGTAAATTCTTGAAGAATGCTGTGTAAGAGAGCAAATCTCACTTTAGTTAATATAAACTCACTTTAGTTAATATAAAGAACTTTACGGAATCTCTAGTTTTCCTGTGTTAAATATAATTGCAGGGTTAGGCTGCTGACCAAGTTTGAAATCGGTAAAGTCTCCAGAATTATCAGGACTTCAGCTAGCACAGATAGTATAGTGATTGTATTGTCCCATCTGATAAGTGTGCACATTTTAAGTCTATCAGATGGTTAACGATTGACTTCTTCAGAGTGGGAATATCTGAAATGTGTTTGAGGAACTTTCTGTAACCAGTGCAGTGTTAAATCTCTTTCAGGATATATTTAAGCAGGCAACGGAAGACCGTCTGACAAGTGCAAAAGAGCTACCTTACTTTGAAGGGGATTTCTGGCCAAATGTTCTAGAGGAGAGTATTAAGGAACTCGAGCAAGAGGAGGAAGAACGGAAGAGAGAAGAAAACACTAGTAATGAAAGCACGGATGTAAGAACGCTTATTTCATGATCTGATGTAAAAGTTGTGATTACCTGTACCTAACTGAACTAAACAGAAAGCCTAGGCTGTTTGTTTAGCTGGCTTTGTCACGTTTTGCTCTAATAGAAAATTCAAATTTATTTTATAAATTAAAACTGTTAAAATAGTAGCTACATTTGTATTTATTAGCAGCGGCTGTTCATATGGCTATAAACCTAATTACCAAAATCAAATAAAAGTGACACAGCTGCTAGTTGAATATTTTGCTGCTGAGATTCAGCTGTTATCAGTGTTCATGCTGCAACCCCAGCCTGACTTGGAAGCTTTTTTCCTTTAGCTTTAGCTTTTGAACAGTGGCTCTTTTCTTACCAGCCTAGATGTTACAGCAATGATTTTAGCAGAACAGCTAGAGAATTATGTTGATCCTTCACAACAGTTTGGCCCAAAAATCCCATGGTGGAGGAAGCTTGCAGCATATTGACTCCAGCTTTCACTTCCTGCAAGTGAGGCAATAATAATCTGCAGTCTCTAATGAAGTGATACTCATGTTCACTGGAAATTTCCATCCAGTTAAGTTATTTTAAGCTTAGGGAAAAGCTTATTTGAATAAGAATTGCTTTGATTCTTGATCATCATATGCCCTAGTGCTCTTAAGGGGCCATCTGAGCAGTATAGAGAAATTTGTTCATTGGTAATTGATTATAATTGAAGTGAAGCTGACCTGTTTTGTTTCACTGTTGCACCTTCCTATCATATCCTGGTATTAGCAGTTACATTACTAAGGCTTTTTGGACTTGGAAGACAAGCTTTATATGAAAATCAGTTGAATAGAATTTATTTTAAAAAAACAACTGTTGGACAGAGGGCTGTAACAAACTAAATCTAGGTGGATTAAGTCTTTCTTACCTCTGGTTAGTGCAGTATCAGTTGTGCTTTTCCGTTATTTTTTAGTTTTGAATTGCATTAAGAGCTATTTTCTGAAGGCATTTGCAATTATCCAAGAGGTTCTTCAGTGTTCAACTATCACAGACAAACAAGTTTCAGTAAATATCATATAGTGTTCTTCATCCCTTACAGCCCCCTAAGCATTTCTGCTTTTAGTGTTTTTGAAGCTCTGTATTGCTGATGTTGTTATCTTCAGGAGTGATTCCAATTGAATTAATTTAATCTTTCAGGGGACCCTAGATAGTGTCTTTGGAGTAAATTCCTGTGAAGTGTGTTTAGTCCTGCTGTTAGAGAAGGTGTGAAAGTAATAAAATGCTGATGTGGTGTAACGTAGATAACTGACATAAAATGCCTTTAAAATTACTAGGTGAGCAAGGGAGACAGCAAAAATGCCAAAAAGAAGAACAATAAGAAGACAAGTAAGAACAAGAGCAGTTTGAGTCGTGGCAATAAGAAGAAGCCTGGCATGCCCAATGTGTCCAATGACCTTTCCCAAAAGCTGTATGCCACTATGGAGAAACACAAGGAGGTAAGAGCTGATAGAATGGGAAATACTGTACTGAAGTAGACAGATGTACAAAACCTTGGTACTTCTAACAGAACTGCGCGCTGTAAATCGTACAGACTTCACTGGGGAGTTGGGTGGCACGCTAGACAAAGGTACCAATAAGTCAGGGCATTCTTGGCTATGAAGAAGGTGAACCTGCAGTGCACTCAGGGGTTTGAAATTTCCCAGTCCTTAAAAACACACCATCATAGCAGCACATCATTCAAGTGTCAGCTGGGCCTGGCATTGTACACTGTGTAACGTAATTAGAACAAAACATCTTGGTAAGTGCTGGCATTAATTATTTTTACTTTAATTCTCAGGTTTTCTTTGTCATCCGTCTCATTGCTGGCCCTGCAGCCAACTCCCTGCCTCCCATTGTTGAGCCTGACCCACTCATTCCATGTGACCTGATGGATGGGCGCGATGCTTTCCTCACCCTTGCTAGAGACAAGCACCTGGAGTTCTCCTCACTACGAAGAGCTCAGTGGTCAACCATGTGCATGCTGGTGGAGCTGCATACGCAGAGCCAAGACCGCTTTGTTTACACCTGCAATGAGTGCAAGCATCATGTGGAGACCAGATGGCACTGCACTGTGTGTGAGGTATGCTTGGTGAAGTTTTCCCTACTTGTGTCCCTGTATCTCTGTGCCCAGAGTGCTCTTCAACTAACTTCTCAGTATTAACTTAGGAAAAACATCTGCACAGCTCACCACAAGGTAGTTGAGAAAAGAGAGGTGTTTTTTTCTTATCGGCTAATGCTACTAGTTGGCTGCTCAGTAAGATTTATCTCCTACTTTCCAGCTGTGGAGAACTGAAGGAGCGGAACAGAATTTCCTTTAGTTCATTTAAGGTGCTGTTGCTTAAGCTGTTGGAAATGTAGTGATTGCTTGAGCTGCGATGGTGGGATTAGTTGATTTTTCTGAGGAGCAACATCCTTTATTGTTCCAAACCATGGTGCTGCAGTATTTCTCTACAGAGGGCTCACCTATTTACTGATGCGGAGATTTTGCTATGCTGTAAAACAGATCCCTGTACTTGGGTGACTCTTCTGCTACGCTGTTGTCACTCCATGGTTGCAAACAGCATACTTGTTCTCAGAGTGTTTGCAATACCGGTGTGCTTGAAGACCAAGCCCAGTGGTCTGTTCCCAGAAGCTGGAATAACCTTGGATCCGGCATGTAACTTAATTTTTTAGCCTATTGGAAGCAAATGATTGCCCTGGATTCAGAAGCTCTGATTAAAATTTGATGTTCTCCATTTTGCAGTATATACTGGAAAATAAATCCTAAAATTTTTATGAAGCAATGAATCCTGAAGACTTGGATCTTCCTAAACTGAGCCCAAGCTCTTTTGCTGTTATTTTCAAAGAACGTAAATGCTGTTCTATTCTTTTGTTGTTGTACTTTCCAGTTTAACTTGCCTGAAAACCCAGCTTTCATTCTCCTTCCTTCTTTGAAAATTGGGCAAAAGTTGCAGGGAAAGGTACTCCCTCTTTTGAAGAAGCAGCAGATGGACAGCTGGTTGTTCCTTGCTTTTCTTCTTCTTTTTTTAATCAGGAAAGAAAGGGAATTTTCCAGCCTGGCTGAATCATGCAACTTATTAATTCACAGCAAACTTGTTTTTCAAGCTATATATATTTGTGTACACTTCAGATACCCTTACACCCACACACTTTCCCTGGCTATAGTTTCGATTTATTCCTCTCCACTACCTCAACGTAGTGCAAAAGACTGAATTTTTCCCTCAAGCAACAGTTTGCCTGGGACAGTCTGGGAGTAATGTGCTGAGGTGGCATGACATTTGTTTATTGTATGGAGTTACAGGAACACTGATAACTTCACCTGTTGTTGTCTTTCCAGGATTATGACCTGTGCATCACCTGCTATAACACTAAAAATCATGACCACAAGATGGAGAAACTAGGCCTCGGTCTAGATGATGAGAGCAACAACCAGCAGACCGCAACCACCCAGAGCCCCGGTGACTCCCGCCGCCTGAGCATCCAGCGCTGCATCCAGTCCCTGGTCCACGCCTGCCAGTGCCGCAACGCCAACTGCTCGCTGCCGTCCTGCCAGAAGATGAAACGGGTCGTCCAACACACCAAAGGCTGCAAACGCAAAACCAACGGAGGCTGCCCCATCTGCAAGCAACTCATTGCTCTTTGTTGCTACCACGCAAAGCACTGCCAGGAGAACAAATGCCCGGTGCCCTTCTGCCTCAACATCAAACACAAGCTCCGTCAACAGCAGCTTCAGCACCGCCTGCAACAGGCGCAGATGCTCCGGAGGAGGATGGCGAGCATGCAGCGGACCGGTGTGGTGGGCCAGCAGCAGGGATTGCCCTCACCCACGCCGGCCACCCCGACGACTCCGACAGGCCAGCAGCCCCCAACGCCGCAAACCCCCCAGCCCCAGCCTCCGCCCCAGCCTGCCTCGCAGCCTCAGCCTGCGCCTCCCAACAGCATGCCGCCCTACAGCATGCCGAGAACTCAGCCCCCCAGTGCGGTGTCCCAGGGCAAGGCAGGCGGCCAGGTGACTCCTCCGACTCCGCCCCAGCCGCCTCAGCCACCTGTTCAGGGTCCTCCTCCGGCAGCGGTGGAAATGGCCATGCAGATCCAGCGGGCAGCGGAGACGCAACGCCAGATGGCGCAGGTTCAGATTTTCCAAAGGCCGATTCAGCACCAGATGCCCCAGATGCCACCCATGGGGATGAACCCTCCGCAGATAGCCAGAGGTCCTGGCGGTCACATAGATCAAGGAATGGGGCCGGCGGGGATCCAGCAGCAGCCACCATGGGTGCAAGGAGGCTTGCCCCAAGCTCAGCTGCAGCCGGGGATGCAGAGGCCATCCATGATGTCTGTAGCCCAGCCAGGGCAGCCGATGAATATGGCACCTCAGCCAGGGATGGGCCAGGTACCTGGCGCTGCTCAGCCAAAGCAGCCACCCCTGCCCCAGGCGGCCTTACAAAACCTACTGCGGACACTCAGGTCTCCCAGCTCGCCCATGCAGCAGCAGCAGGTGCTCAACATCCTTCACTCCAACCCGCAGCTGCTGGCTGCTTTCATCAAGCAGCGGGCTGCCAAGTACGCGGGCTCCCAGAACCCCCAGGGGATGCCCGGTCAGCCCGGCATGCCCCAGGGCCAGCCGGGCCTCCAGCCGCAGCAGGCCATGCAGGGGCAGCAGGGAGGGGTGCACCCCAATGCGGCCATGCAGAACATGAACCCCATGCAGGCGGGGGTGCAGAGGCCCAGCATGCCGCAGCAGCAGCCGCCGCAGCAGCCGCAGCAGGCCATGGCCGGGATGAATCCTCAGGCGCAGCAGATGAATATGAATCATTCGGGAATGGCTCCCCAGTTCCGAGACCTCCTGATGCGGCGGCACCAGATGATGGAGCAGCAGCGCCAGCAGCAGCAGCAAGGGGCAGGAGCGGCTCTGGGGCCGGGGATGGCCAACCACAACCAGTTCCAGCAGCCCCAGGGCGTCGGGTATCCCCAGCAGCAACAACAGCAGCAGCAGCAGCAGCGAATGCAGCATCACATGCAGCAGATGCAGCAAGGAAACATGGGACAGATAAGCCAGCTTCCTCAGGCGATGAGCGCAGAGACGGGAGCCAGCTTGCAGCAGGCTTTCCAGCAGAGGCTGCTCCAGCAGCAGATGGGATCCCCAGCTCAGCCCAATCCTATGAGCCCCCAACAGCACATGCTCCCCAACCAGGCCCAGTCCCCACACCTGCAGGGCCAGCAGCTCCCTTCATCGCTCACCAATCAAGTGCGCTCTCCGCAGCCCGTACCCTCGCCGCGGCCCCAGTCCCAGCCCCCCCATTCCAGCCCGTCCCCCCGGATGCAGCCTCAGCCCTCTCCGCACCACGTCTCCCCGCAGACCAGCTCCCCGCATCCAGGACTGGTAGCTGCCCAGGCAAACCCCATGGATCAAGGGCACTTTGCCAGCCCGGACCAGAGTGCAATGCTTTCCCAGCTTGCTAGCAATCCCGGCATGGCAGGCCTCCATGGTACAAGCGCCACGGAACTGGGGCTCAGCTCCGAGAACTCAGACTTGAATTCAAACCTTTCACAGAGTACACTAGACATACACTAGACACATTGTAGCATTTTGGGAGCAAAAAAAAAAAGAAAAAAAAAGAAAAAAGAAAAAAAAACTTATTTTCTCAAGACTTTTTGTACTGAAGACAAATTTTTTTGAATCTTTCTTAGCTAAAACAACATTTTTCCCTGGACACATCTGAACTCTGCAGCAGTAGTTTGTGGTTTTAAAAACAAACCAACAACGAACCTGAGGGACAGTAGAGTACAAAGAATATATTTTTGTTATGGCTGGAATCATAACCAGTCTTTTTTCTTGGTTTTTTTTTTTTTTTCCTCGTGTGCGTTGGGGAGGTCGGGGGAAGAGGGTGGGCCTTTGGCTGTTCACCAAGGGACACCCTACTTGTGCCTCCAATAGGTTTTATTTTTTTTTTAAATTAATGAAAATATGTAATATTGATAGTTATTATTTACTGAGGCAGATGGTAAACATTTTCCCTATTCTGGTTTTTCATGTCACTGCGAAAAAAACAACAACAAAAATGAACAACAGAAAAAAAACACCAGAGGAGAAACTTTTCCTAAAGCCGGAGGACAAAAGGGGTTAATGTTGCTTTAAGAATACATTACATATATAAATATATATATATAAAAGTAAATACCAATCTTTTCCTCTTCGGTTGGAAATATGTCAATTCTTTGAAAAAATGTAAAAATATTAAATAACTCAGTCCCCTCCTGAAGTCTACTTTTGTCCTCCAAGAATTTTCTATACAAGAGTCTGAGCTTAAAAAAAACTTCAAGTATTAAAATAATTTGTACATGTAGAGAGAAGACGACATTTTTGCAAATACACCAGGGCAGCTGCCAAATGGATGTAGTATATATATTGTGGTTTCTGTTTTCTTGAAAGAATTTTTTCGTTATTTTTACATCTAACAAAGGAAAAAATAAAAATAAAAAAGAGGGTGAGAAACAATTCCAACGGGATGATTTTAACCTGAGAAAGTCCCTGGGGTTTCTTCTTGATGCTTGCTTTCTCTCTCCCCTGCCCTTTTCCCACCCTCTTCCACTTTCTGTAAAACTTGAAAATAGAAAGCAAAAAACCCTCAAATGTTGTAAATCATGCAATTAAAGTTGATTACTTATAAATACGAACTTTCGATCACTGTATAGACTGTTAAAAATTGATTTCTTATTACCTATTGTTAAATAAACTGTGTGAGACAGACAGCCTGGTTTTCATGACTCCCCGCGCTCCCCCGTCTGTCGCTCGTTGAGGAAACGGTGGGCTGGCAGAAGCTGGGCTGCTTCGGCTGTTGGCTCTGTAGAGGTTGGAGAGCTGTTTAATGTATATGGCTGTTATAAAATGCAAGTCTATAACGAGGGCCGTGGAGTGACGATTTTGGTACAACATTCGTGTTTGTTCATGGCGTGTATTTTACCAAAGAAACGAGGTCTGACCTCATCGGTTGTGCCAGTCAGCTGTACCGCGCCCTGCTCAGCCAGGCTGGGAGCAGCTGATGCTCAAAGGACCTATTTTGCATTTTGAAATGAGAACTATTGTTTGGATATGTGATATTAAAAGATCCTATTTCACTTGGAATATATTGTACAGCTTTTGGCACCAAAGCGTGAGCGTGACATAAACTTGTGTGGACGTCCTGGAGACCCTGCGCTGAGACAGCTGATGGGTGCCCCGTTAACGCCGCGTTGCTTCGGGCCGTCGGCCGGGCGTAGGCTGCGTGTGGCTATTGACCGAGGAAAAGCTGAAGTGCTCTTGGTCTTAACCTGGCAGCAGTGTGTGCAGGTGTGCGTGCACACAGTGTTAATCCTGTCAGGTCAAACCATGCATTGTGTGCGCTCTACGCATGGAGTGTCCAGTGAGGGCTTCCCAAAGTGCAGCCCTGCCCTGAGGGTGTGTGGGGAGTAACTTGTACCTGCGTGTTGTGCACCTGAAGACCTGGATGTAGCCAGAGCATAGCAGGGGTGTTGTGAGCATCTGTGTGCCCGTGAGCCCCAGGTAACAATGTGAGCAAGCTGCCTTCAGGAAATAGCTGGTGGAAGATGATGGAGGTGGGAGCCTGGATGGATGGGAGCCTCAGCCAAATGCCAAACCAAATGCCACAGTCTATTGAAAAGTAGACAGATGTTCAAGGCTGTTAGAAAATGGGGACAAAAAGCTTGTTATTTAGATACAAACACAAGTAGGATGATGGATCTTGCACGGAAGCATAAACTGAAAAGTGTGATAGCAAGAAGCCTTCAGCAAGATGGTGGAAAGCCCCTGGAAGGCTTACAGAAAGCAGCCCTCTGCTTTGGCATTCTCCCTTAGGCACGCCTTAGCCAGCTCTGCACCAAGCTCATCAATTGCTGCCTCTGCAGCAGGAGGCAGAGACTGCTGTTGATCCACTGAAGGAGAGCAGCAAGCTAAAAGCCCTGTGTTGAATGCCAGCGTGGCACAGCTTAACTTTGTATTCTCCATTTCAACCAAGGCAAGCTTTCCTCTTTCCCTCCACCCAAACAAAGCCCAGTTTTACTTTCAGCCTTGGGGTTTCCCAGGCTGTAGTACAAATCATCCTTTTGACCACATAGGGGCTAGTGTAAAGTGTACCCAGCTTTCTGGCCTGCATTATGCTATTTGTACATCCTAACTTAGAGACCTGAAAGCCGTTTGCTATGTTAGCACAAAAATCTGGCTCGAGTTGCTCCAGCCTGGATGGCAGCATCTGGCCCTTACTGAAGTGGGGAATCCTGAAGACCTTGGAGAGCAGCTTTGATTCAAAGAGCTGCAGAGCTTTGACATTTTAGTGCTTGCACCACGACTTGCTGAAACATCTCAAGAGATGGTTTTAGTGACAGCACAGCTCCTCTGCCTCTCCTTGTAGAGGTTGTCTCTGAGCCAAGTTGAAGGGTTTTATTGAGGTGGTGTTGATGATCAATGGTCTTGGATTTGCATGAGGTTCCTTTCCTTACACTCTTCTGCTTTCCCTGGTTCTAGTGGAGGACCAGAACCCACCAGTTAGGCAAACGCAGCAGCTGACTGGGGAACTGGTAGGGCTCCAGGGTGGCAACGTTGGTTGCATTCCCACCTATTTGCTAGCCACTTGCTCCAGCAGAAAGAACTTACCTTATACACAAAGACCTAATTGCCAAATAAAGCCAAAAGGGTTTAGCAATCCAAAGATTTATTGCCAGGTTACAATGATACTACTGTTCATAGTAAAATCATATGCAGTTCAGTGAAGTCTACAGAAACCCTCTAGCGTCCACCCCTTCCACTGGTGTTCCTCACCTTTCAGTCCTAAAGTCAGTGACTGAAGTTGCAGGTGGGGAGGGAGTGCAGCGTTCATTGTTTCTCCCTCAGTGACGGGATCAATTGTTTGTAAAATACTACCCTATACACTGCGCTCTCCTGGTTTGCTGTCCCATGACACATAAAAATTGGCTGCTTATGGAATGTTTTACGTGTTGCATACTTGTTTTACCCAGCTCCACCTTACTCCAGTGATTTGGCCACTGCTGAATTGCTTATCGCACTGGGATTGCAGTATCATCTTGCAACTGTATGTGTCTACACTGCCTCCCTTTTTTTTTTTAGCATTATAGATCACCCATTCAGCACAACTCCTCATGATCACAGAATGACAGCATGGCTGGGGTGGGCAGGCACCCCTGGAGGTCATCTGTTACACCTCCATGCTCAGAGCAGGGTCATCTAGACCAGGTTGCATCCAAATAAATATCTCCAGCACAGAAGTGCCACAGCCTTTCTGGGCAACCTGGTCCAGTGTTTGACCACCCTCAAAGGAAAAAAAGTTTCTTATGTTTAAACAGAATTTCCTGTGTTCCATTTTGTGCCCACTGCCTGTCTTGTCCCTGGGACCCACTGAGAAGAGCCTGGCTCCATCACCTTTCCTTCCACAATCAGGTATTTATATGCTTTTAGATAAGCCTCCCCTGAGCTTTCTCCAGGCTGAACAGCCCCACGTCTGTCACCTCCCCTCACAGGAGGGGTGCTCCAGTCTCACAGTCATCTGGAGACGGTCACCATGTCCTCAGTGTGTCTGGAGATGGCTTCTGGGAGAATTTGCTGTCACCTTTGTAGGGACTGAGGTGATGCTGACCGGTCCACAGCCTTGGTCAGCTTAGCAAAGATTCTTATGCCCTCCTTGCCCGTGTGGATCCCATCTGTTCGTAGTACTCCTTGTTCCCCGAAGAGGACCTCATGATCACAGAAGCTGCATCCCTGCGTTGCTGACCCACAGGCCACGTCTGTTCTGCCTCAAGTACCTTCCCCTCAGCAGCAGCAGACCACACAGCCCCCACACTCACGGCCATCACACCCAGAGCCATGGAGCCACGCCCCTGGTCTCCTGCAGGGCTGCAGGTGGAGCAGGAGACATCTGCCTAGTGCCACACATCACAGTCTTACCGCCTTCTTTAGCACGGGAGTCTCCATCTCCCAGGTCGATGAGTGCAGGCATCGGTAAGGATGAGTGATTCGGACTCTCCCAGCCGCAGGGTCCCCACGAAGACTCTGTCACCGGGGTACACGGTCGGCGGGACCCAG
>WBMW01002489.1:1459941-1504247 GCA_013396635.1 Penelope pileata | reverse complement strand
CGCCTCAGGGCCGCGCTGTGGCCGTTGGGCGGCGCCGCGCGCGGCCGTTGGTCGCGGAGGGCGCGGCGCTCTCCCCCGGCCGCCTCGAGGCGGTTCGGCCGCCTCCCGCCCTGCCCGCAACGTGCCCGCACCCTCACGATTCGCCCACGTTTTCCGGCGTCGCTGGAAAGCTGCTGCTTCCCTTGGTGAGGCGCAGCTCGCCATGAGCATCACCTTCCCCTGCCAGGGGTCCGGAGGGTCGCTCCTCACCTGGGGCAGCCACAAGCCCTGGCACAAAGGGGTCACTGAGGATCTCCGGCATCTTCGCATGCATGAACTGTGAGCAGCTGGTGTTTAAAAGTGATCTCCTGCGAGGTGGGCTGCTACCTCTGAGGTGCAGGAGGCTTCCAAAAGTGGCAGGCTGGGTGTGTGTTGTGTAAAGGTCAGTGAGAAGGGAGAGCAGAAGCCTGGCAGAGCTGTTCCTGCTGTCGTGGTCGTTCACGGAGCTGCTTTGTGTGCTTCTTCTGCAGAGTTGAAACCATATTCCTCATTTCTGACCCCAAACTGCTGATGCCTGTGCAAATGAAGGATGTGGTGGTGTACACCGGGCACCTGGAAGGCAGCCTGTACAGATTGGCAAACAGCAAGGTGAGATGCTGTCCTCTGGTCCCATCTCTGCGATCATACGCGGTAAGGGCTGGGGAGCACAGATGAGTGTCCCAGGCTGAGGAACAGCGTGTGCTGGTTGCCAGAAGTGCCCTGAGTAGCACCTGGTTTTGCCCTCTGACCTCTGTGGCAGCCCCTGCAAACAGAAGGCTTCCTACTTCCCCTTCCAGGTGGGCACGTGCACGTGGAAGGATGGTTTCTGTGCAGAAAATCTCATTGCTAAAAGTCGATGTTCAAAAAGGAGACAGAGGAGTCCTGAAAAGTAACTTTATTCAAGTAAAGGGAGAGCCCACTGACATAACTTCCAAAGGAATCCCTCAAAGATTCCAGGGGCTGCAACCCCTTTTATTCCCTGTCTCCTGACCGCAAGAGACCTTTCCCAATAGGCTGGGGTACTTTGGGGTTACGGCCTTTCCGATCTGCCTACCTGACCCACAATCATACATTGCATGCCTAATTGTCTCCAACTTCATGCCACCTAGGGTGAAGAAGTTAATCTTCATAAATTCAAGTTTTGGGCTGCTCCTGGTTGTGAAGTTGGGTGGGTCTTCTGCTGTCTTGGTGGAGCTTCTTTGTTTTTGAACTCTGATTGGTTCTCTCAGTCAACACAGCTTTTAAGTATTTGAGCCATCTCTTCTGTGAAGACTCCCCGTCCCCCTATCCTGTCACTGCTATTTACAAGGTCACCTTCGCAAGCTATGTGTCTGTAGCATTTCTTTTGTAAAGACACGTCTTCCCCTTATTCCTATCAGTTTCCAAGCTTTGAGCAATGTGACCTGTAGCCTTTTTTTTTTTTTTAAATCTCTTCTCTCCTGCAACTAAAATGGCTGCCACTTCCTGGTTCTGGGCATTCTAGCCTAACGGACTGTGAGGAGTCTCCTGAATTCTCCTGTATTCTTCCCCAACAGGAAGAGTATGATCTCTTGCTAGATCAGAGGATCTACAGGATTCAGAAGAAGATGGAGGGATTACGAAGATACAGGCTGGAGAGGGTGAGACCAAATACATGAGACCAAATGCTCGGGGAATGCCACAGGCTGCCATGGATCAAGAGCCCAATGTGAGAGAGCCCCAGCCAGGGACGTCTGCAAGTAAGAACAGTTGGGTTACTTACTGCTTGGTGCCGGGCAGCCCTGTACTATTGTTTTGGTATGTTGGTGACCATTTCCCCTCTTTGCATTTCATAGGCACCTTTGTAAAATTAATCTGCTAAATGTTAAGTGGCACACATGTTTTTTAGGTTTTTCTTCCTGCTTGTTTGCTGAGCTGTTCTGCTTCACTTAGGTTTTCCAAAGGACAGTATCGTGAACATACGGAACGTGGAAGCTGGTCCTGCAAAATGGCTGCCACTTCTTGGTTCTGGGAGTTCTAGCCTAGGGGGAGTCTCCTGAATTCTTTGAAATGGCAAAGGGTGGAAAACTAAAAGGGGGAGAGCATGAGCTTCCCACCCCAGAGCATGGGTGAAGGGACAGTGCCAGTGGGCAAGTCCAAAGAGCCAGTATTGTCATGCTTAGGGACAGACCAGGCGCTGAAGTACAAAAAATGCCTTGAACTGCACAACTTGGAGCTGAGTGCCTGTGTCCAGCTCTGAGAAAGCAATCCAGCCTCAGCCCTGCAGGAGTAATCCCTCCTCTTGCATTGTGAAGTGCTTTGGACCCAACAGCAGCCTTTTATAAGGATCTTTATAAAACTTTTGTTCCAGATGGCTTCAAAACAGCAGTAGAGAAGACGGTAGGAAAAGTGAAATCTAATCTACATTTTGGGGCTTGGTTTCTTGACACTGTCAGTACTGTTACATCCCTAAAGAAAGCAGCTGGCTTCACAGAGATGCTGTGTTGCTGAGGCAGCACCAGACCTACTGACAGCACTGCACACGGTCATCTTTCCATTAGATGGTAATAGATACAGAGTTCTGGTTCAAGAAACATGAATTTAGACTGCAGCCATGAATCAGTCTGCCCATGGCCTAGGGGAGCAGTGCTGTTTGTTCAGCTCTGGGGAGCAGGCAAGGGATGCGCACCAGCAATAGCTCCTCATGTGTTGTGTGGAAGGTTATCGCAGTAGAAAGATGTAATGAAGATTTAATTTGCTCTCCGTGTCTTTATCTGGAGCCAAATCGATTGTCATGCAGTATGCTGCCTAGAGGTGTCTGCAGGAAAGTAACAGCCCTTCTAATTTATCAACTCATTATCAACTGCATTGGTTAAATACTATAAAAGCAAATTTTCTCTTCGTTAGCAGCCCTGGAGGATTCTTTGGGAAGCCTGAACCTGGAGGACCCCTCACTTAACTGAAATTTGCCAATCAAGTTGGAAGCATGCATGTGTTCCATGTGTTACTTGTTTAGGTACACACTACAAAGTCTGTAGAGAGTTGAGACTTTCTTGGGTTTTTTTTCTTTCTTTGTTTTTACTGTGTCAGCACAATGAAGGTGATAAAACAGAATGAACAGGCAACAGAATGTAGTCCAGGGGACACAGCTTTTGCATGAAAGAAAATCAGTGCTGGAGGTATGGAGAGACGCTTGCTTCTTGCCTGTTCCTGATGGTGAGCTGGGACGAGGGATGTCTCTGGCCGTGCAACTACGAGCACGGTACTTTTCCACGGGGAAAAAAAAAAGCCCAGAGGGGCAGACGTGTACCATGAAGAAACTGCGATAAAAATGCACACAAATGTTAAAACATTAAACGCTTAAAATGTTAGAACGTTAAGAAGTGTTTACTGTTAAGCATAGTAAACAGTTCAGGGCCTCTTTGCGTAGGTACTGTCTTTTTCTACCAAATAAAATAGCTGCTTATGTGTGAAATCCCAGAGACTGATCATTTGAGGGTGGCGGGAGCAGGATAATTCATGTAAGTGATCTACCACGTGGTATTTGAACACAGCAGCTTTGGCACTGTGATGGATTTTCACTTCCTGGGGAGGAAGCAGATGGATTCTCTGGCCCTGCAGGGCCCTTAAGCTCTGCCAAAGGGAGGATGGGGCAATGCAAGCCGAGACCTGATGGTGGGTTGGAGGTGCCACAGAAGGCACCACCTGGGCAGCTCAGGAGCCACCGTTCCTTGGCTTGCTCCTCAGGCACGGCAGCTCCTGCTCCAGGGAGGTGTGCACCTGCGTTTTCTGTCGGTGTGTGGCAGGGAAGGAGTGAAGGAGCTGCAGAACAGGGGCAAAAGCGTTGCTAACGTGGCTCTGGGGATGTGCCTACATCCATGTGGGCCTACAGAGGAAAAACACAAAGCAGCCAGGCTGCGGGGCACAGAGGGCCGCAGTGGGGACTGAGTGCATCAGGACGCAGTGTGTCACTTGCGCAGGGACATGTGCTACCGATTGTATGCTGAGATTGAGGAAGCGGCTGTTTTCCAAACGGTCAGCGCCCCGAGGCGCCATGGCCGCCCCTTTCCGCCTCCTTGTGGGAAGCGAACTACAGCTCCCGTCGTGTCCCGCGGGGAGCGCGGCGGGAACAAGCTCTTCGCTGATTGGCTCCTTTTCTTTCGGCTGTGGCCAGTCAGACGCGCAGTTGCGGGGGGGACGCGCTCCTCGCGCGTGAGGCGGGCTGGCGTCCTGGGAGCCATGGAGCAGGAGCGGGAGCAGCAGCCGCAGCTTCAACCTCAACAACAGCAGCAGCAACAACAGGGAGAGGTGAGCGGCGGCGGGGCCGGGCCAGCGGCTCCTCTGGGACCGGAACGGGACGGGAACGGGAACTCGCACAGCCGCGGGGCGCTAGGCAGAGCCGCGGAGCACGGCTGGGGGGGCCGGGCCGCCCCGTGCTCTGAGGGAGGCACGAGGCCCGGGCTGTGGCGGCCGCTGAACGGCTGCCTGGGGGCGGGAGGTGCCGGGCCGCTTCTTGATGGCCGCCCCTGGTGCGGCCCCCGGTGCGGCCTCGCGGGGGGCTGAGGAGATGGGTCCCAGCGCCCGGCCCGCCGCCCTGCGATGGGGGAGGGGCTGCGAATGTCCCCCTCGGTAACGCTCTCAGCTTTCGGTCCCCTTCGGTGCGGGAGCAACGACCCAAAGTTGTTTGCTTCCTGCGAGCTGAAGGAAGGGGCGTCCGCAGGAAGGGCTGAGGAGGAGATGAGCATGCTTTCTGGAGGGAGCCCAGCGCCTGTAGGTGTCAGGAGTGCGTTCTGAGGATGGGGGCTCGCCGGAGGGGAGCTCTGTCTTTAGGGAATCACCCGGGAAAACCAGGGAGTGTGTGCGGAGACAGCAGTGAGGGAAGCCTTGCCTTCCTGCTGGTGTCTCTACAGTAACATCTAGGGGCCAGAGGAAGTTCATCACTGGGAGGTGGTGGACTTGCTGCTGATCCTTTGTTGTTGCCTGCTTGGATGAGCAGCTGTCTCCTGATGTCTCACCTTGCATCACTCGCTGTGCTGATGCTGACTTGTTGCTGCTCTCTTGTGAATTGCTAACACCTTTTCCCAGCTTCTTTTGCCCTTGTTCTGAGCCTAGTTCGAGATTTTTCTAGTCTGGGAAAAAGTTACTGGGCTTCTGCACCTTCCTTTTGTCCCTTTCTCTCTGTTCTCTCACTGCAACAGGGCAGGACCTCTCTCTGGCAGATTGCAATAGAGTGGAGAACTTGAGAAGATGCTCAGATGTAGAGGCATCTGGCTGTAAGGAAAGACTCTTAACGAAAGTTGTTTTGTTGTCCTGTCCATCCAGCTTCCTAAATGAGGTCAGCTCTGGATTGTGCAGGTTCCAAAGAACATAAACTTTCTCCAGAATTGTCCTGTTGACGTCCGAGCTGCGCTGGTCTTGTGAGCTATGGTGGCCAGAGCATGCAGCTTGGTGCTCAGTGCTGGAAGCTCGTGGTGACTCTAATGGTGGTGTCTGCACTGCTGTGCAGTTGTTGGAAGAGACGGTGCCCGGAAGGATGCAGGCTCTTCCATCTTCGTCAGCATGCCTGTGCAGTTCCCTGCATTTGTTTAATGTTCCTCAAAACTTTTTCTCTATGTAGCTGTGACTCTGTGGCTGTGTTTGTTTGCTTCTGGGAAGGAGTGCACAGTGTGTTGAATACCTGTAGAAGAACCTGTTGCAAGAGAAATAGCTTCCCTGCCAGGGCTTCAGACTCCTGATTCTGGGGTTGTTACGTGGACTCCTTGCTCAGTCCAAGGCTTCTCTCTGGTCCAGAAGGCCCCCCAGCAGCAAAGGCAGGCGTGTTGTGGGGTTTGGTATAAAATGTATGTTTTAAAGCAGGCTGGTTCTTCTGTCAGGTAGTGTCTTCCATCTGCAACAAGACTTCATCTCTGGAGCGAGCGGAGGAGGAAGGTGAAGAGGAGGATGAAGAGGAGGAGGACTTGGACATCTTTGGGGGCTACGACAGCTTCCGGTGCTCCAACAGCAGCGTGGGCAGCGACAGCAGCTCCTGCCTGGAAGAGTCTAGCGATGACGACGTGGCAGATCGGGATGTCGGAGAGCTTCCAGCCTCCCCTGTGCACCAGCCATCTGCAGGCCGGATCACGGAGGACAGCGGCTCTGAGCCAGGTGCTGTGCTCACTGCCCGTTCTCCTGTGCTTAATGGAAAGAATGAGGGCTGGAGGAAGCCAAAACGCATGTGACTTCACTGTGAGCATGCTTTGGGAGCAGAACTGGACTGAGACTGTGTGTTCTGGGTTACGTGGGGGAGCTGCTATATGGAGTGGGGGTTAGCTGGGCTTAATCTGTTGCTGTAGAGCGTTGAACCTGCTAACTGCTCATGTCTTTGTGTCTTCCCTCTCCCAGCTGTGTGTGAGATGTGTGGGATTGTGGGAACCAGAGAGGCATTCTTCTCCAAGACTAAACGTTTCTGCAGTGTTTCCTGCTCCAGAAGCTACTCCTCAAATTCTAAGAAGGCCAGCATCCTGGCCAGGCTGCAGGTGAGTCAGGACCTGTCGTTCCTCCCTGGGGATGGAGCAGGATACCCCTGTGTACAGGAGTGGATTTTGGCTGTCTAATGAGATCTCAGCTGGGGAGGGACATAATTATATTTAACTTGTTGTTTCTTCCTGTTCCTGAGAGCACTAGTAAAAGCTGTAGTAACCTAATCACCCCTGGGGAGATGTCCTTCCTCTTCCCTTCCATTCTGCTGATGTTCTTCCTTTCATAGGGGAAGCCACCAACGAAGAAAGCTAAAGTCCTGCACAAGGCAGCCTGGTCAGCCAAGATCGGGGCCTTCCTCCATTCGCAAGGCACAGGGCAGCTGGCAGATGGGACGCTGACAGGCCAGGATGGTGAGTGTAGGCGAGGCATGAGGATGTACATCTGCAAGAGCTGTAGCCTTGGGTCAGGAGTGGCTGTGGGATTCATAGCCTAGTGCTTCACTCTGATTTCTCTAGAGGTCCTGGGGCCCCAGAGGTGGCTGCACCACCCCATTTCTCAAGAGCAAGTGACAGCACTTGTGGGATATAGTTTCCCACCAGGGAAAATGCACTTGAATGCAAAGTTCCTGTGTGTTAGAACAGAGTGTTCTGCCCCAGCAGGGCTGTATGTTATAGGCCAGAGGTAGCTGAGTGCTCTGTGCTTTTAGATAAACCTCTTTGCCTGACTTTCTTCTCTTGTCTACTCCTAGCTCTTGTCCTGGGCTTTGACTGGGGAAAATACCTGCAGGAGCATGGCTTCAAGGCAGCTCCGGTCAGCTGCTTCAAACACGTGAGTTCTTTGCTGTGCCTTGTGGTGTGCATGGGATGTGTCATATGTACAGGGCTCTCCTGTGCTCCTGTAACAAGTGGAGAGAGAACTGAGGAGAGGGTCCTTGAGCTCTGCTGCAAGGAAGGGAGCTGGGGTTTCTCACAGCTGAGAATGGGAGTTGCGGGGAGAAAGCAGAGGCAGCCTTGGGAGAAGCACTGCCAGTGGTGGTGGGTCAGTACCAGCCGGGGACGGAGCTGGGTCTGACTGGAGTGGGCAGCAGACAGTTCCCAGCTGCCTCCCCAGTTTGTGCGGGTGAGCACAACACAGGGCAACATGCAGGGAGGAACAGCAGCTGCCCCTCCAGCAGGTCTGCTTCCTCTGATACTGACTGGCAAATCTTGTGGACCAAGGAGACAGGGCAGAGAAATGGAAGGATGACAGTTTTTTAGGCGTTATAGCAGCCTTATCCTCTCTGTGTTATATTAATTTGTTCTGTTCTTTTTCTTATGTTGTGATCTGTGATTAGTATCAACAAAATTGTTTTCTTGAGTGTAGGTCAGGAAGATAATGACAGTTCTATTGATGATTAGGGTTCTTGATACTATAGAGGAATGGCAGCAACTATGTAGGTCACTCTGAAAGTAATGTCTCCTATGGAATTTCCATGGAAATTACAACATATGCATAGAGCACAATAGCACTGTTTGATAGAGAAAATTCTCAGCTACAAAACACTGATTTTCAACATAGTCACCACCATTAGCTGATGCACATGGATGAGCTGATCGAGGCGCTCTTCATTGCGTGGTGTGACAGCTGTGCATGGCCGTCTGAAACATGGCTTGTCTTCCATCTTGCTGTTGCCACTGCTGAAACGCACTATGCACCACCTCACTGTGCTCACGTCCACTGCTTGGTCTCCATAAATGTTCAACAAGTGTTGATGAATGTCAGTGGGTACAGTTTTTTCCGCATGGAGGAATTCTTTGACGTGCCTCTGCTTCATACGTGCTGCCGTGTCAGACACCATTTTGTCAGAGTGCCCCTCTGTTGCCATCTGTCCCAATTAAGTGTTTCTATACAATGTTCTGCCTTTTGAGATCCTCTCTGAACACCACAATGAGATGTTTGGCACAGTTTGGTTGCTGTTGGCAGATGCAGGAAAGATAAAGCATGCAAATCTTTGTCTAAGGTGAAAGTGCTCGGACTGTCCGTGTCCCTCTCTCATTGTGACTGCCACTCTTTAGGTGCCACTCTTCGATCAGTGGGATGACGTGGTGAAAGGTATGAAAGTGGAAGTGCTGAACAACGATGCTGTGCTCCCCAGCCGAGTGTACTGGATTGCGTCTGTCATCCAGACTGTAGGTATGGCTCTGATGCAGCTCCCAACAGCTGGGCACAGCTAACTTCTGAGAGAGACTTTAGCGAGCAGAGCATAGCTGGTCATGTGAAGTATCAGCTCTTTGGAGCTCAGCAATTGCTGAGAGATTTTTGGAACAGGAAATGCCATGGTTTGGGAATGGGAGGAATCTGGCATCTGACTCCTCTTCTGATTGCTGGGCTCTTTGCAAGGGCAGCTCTGCCTCCGGATAGGTTGGAGAAGCTCTGACAACCTGGGCACAGGTCTGAAGGCCACGCTGTAGGGAATAAACCTGTAGTGCCCAACAGGGAGAAGAACAATTCTTGGTCTCTAACACCTTTCTCTGGTTGTCTGCTCTCTCCTGACAGGGTACAGGGCCCTTCTGAGGTACGAGGGTTTTGAGAATGATGACAGCCATGACTTCTGGTGCAATTTAGGCACAGTGGATATTCATCCCATCGGCTGGTGTGCCATCAACAGCAAAATCCTGGTGCCACCACAAAGTGAGTGTGGGACAAGAGAGGCTAGAATGTTGGCTTGGAGAAGCCTTGTCTTATGTGTGGTACGGTAGGATAGGTGCTCTTGCCACGTGCAGGACCACAGCTCCACTTGTGCTCTGCTGTGACAGCTGGGGCTGTTTCCCCTTCATCTCCCTGTGGCTGACCCAGGGGGTAATGGCTGCATAGCTGCTGTGTCAGACCTGGGGGCAGAGTCTAATGAATGTGGCCATTCTTCCTTCTGACCCTCACAGTGACTGGGCTTAGCCTTTAGGGGATCATCTTGGTTGTACATCCCAGACAGTGTTTCTGAGCAACACGCTGGCTCCAGTCCTTGCTCAGCTAGCAGTTAGGAGAGGGATGTTAATTTAGCAGGATTCTGGCAAACTGAGATTTGTTTGGTATGACTCACATGTTTGCTGTAATGCCACTCCCGCATCTAGATGAGTGGAGCTGGATATCTGCTTGGCACAGTCCCTTCTGTAACGGGGATCTGTCACAGCCTGTTGTGGGGGTGACCTGCAGAAGGGCGTCTGCCTGAGAGCAGGTGCAGGGTCGGGGTATGAAGAAGACCTAGTGCAGATGGACTCTCCTCAGAGAGGAGAAAAGGTGCGGTGCAGTCCTTTGGTCATAAAGATGTGCTTTCTCTCCGTGTGTGTCTAGCTATCCATGCCAAGTACACCGACTGGAGAAGCTACCTCATGAAAAAACTGGTGGGAGCCAGGACCATCCCAGTGGATTTCCACATCAAGGTGAGAGCTTGATGTAGTTGGCGTTTCCTTTGCTGCTTCTCAGGAAGCTGAGGGGTTGTTTGTTGCTGCTTGTTCCTGGGCCACAGCTTGCAGCTGAGAGCTCATGCCCTGGAAGGGAGGTGCTGGAGGCAGACAGGTGTTGTCAGTGTGTTTTTCCTCCCAGCATCCCACTCTCACCTGATTAGCAGAAGTGGGGAGGACAGTGACCTTCCCTTCAAAGTTCTTCTGCATTCAGCTGTAGGCTGGTTTAGGTGTCAGAGTCTGTTTTGAGCTGTGGCTCTGTAGCATTCTGGGATCTCCAGTGCCAAAATGTCAGGTGTTCTGTATTCCATAAATGCCTTTGGGTATTTGTGGGTGAGCACAGGTAGGCTGTTATCAACAAACTGAAGGTCTCCAAAATCAATCGGAAGGCAGCCAGTGACTCACTGGGTCTGGCTGTAGCATAACTCCGGTATTGGAGGTGGAGTTGGCAGGTGGATCATCATGTTGCTCAACCTTTGATCACAGTAAGAAAGCAAAAGCAAAGGCCTGACTTCTTTTAAAGTCTACTGAGAACTGTGTTGCCCTTTGGGAAACTACACCTCTCTGACTGCTTCCAGCCTTGAAACCTTTATGGCCTCTTTCATCACTCAAAAAGGTGTTCAACTGCTCATTCCGATCCTTCTGAACAGAGAAGTGATATTTTTCTCACCTTCCAAAATGTTCACGCAAAATGCTGACTGAGCACGGCTCCTGGTCTGGAGTAGCTGTTGTGAAGCCACGGGACCAGGGGAGGCTTTAAGGTGCATGTGTGGGGCTGGCAGCTCCCTGTCCCTCTGAACTCGCTCCCATGCAGCACTTTGCAGAGACATCTTACAATCAGCTTTGGGCAGTGCAGGAGCCTGGCTTGGGTGTGTGTGGAGGGCAAAGCTGTTCTCTGAAACCTTTGAGGAAGGAAGACACTTGTGTAATCATCTCACCTCCTCTGCTTGTTGTTGCCAGATGGCGGAGAGCATGAAGTACCCGTTCCGGCAGGGCATGAGGGTAGAGGTGGTGGACAAGAACCACGTGTCCCGGACACGCATGGCAGTGGTGGACACTGTCATCGGGGGCCGGCTGAGACTCCTCTATGAGGATGGTGACAGCGATGATGACTTCTGGTGCCACATGTGGAGCCCCCTCATCCATCCTGTGGGCTGGTCACGGAGAGTTGGCCACAGCATGAAGAAAACAGGTAGGGATCAGGCCCCCACCTGCGTCTTCTGGCTTGCTGTGTGCTTCCTGGCCCTACTGTTAACACCACTCTCAGCATGCTGGGAGCCAGACAATTGCCTCAGGACCTGACAGATAGGTCTATGCAGCAGTGCATCTTCTGCATCCCTCCGCACCAGCAATCTGTTTTCACAGGTTGGGACAGGGATTTTAAGGTTTCTTACCTGTGGCAGGTAGTCTGCCCTCATAGCGTGGGAATGCAGAATGTGCAACAGTGTACGTTTATTATCTTTTTGAGAAAATTCATCTTGGCTTCTATAAGGCTTGGTGCCACCGGATTGTGTTTTTGTGAGATTTTTTGCTTTTCCTTTTTTCCCCCTTTGAACTTAGTTTGAGCCCTGTTGATACTTCTGGTAGTGCATCCCGTGCTGCCTCTCCCTAGTGATTACGGCTGTGTTTAGAGGTGTTATCACTAGTGCTCAGGGAGATCAGGCATTTGTTTTTGCACAAGCCCTATGTCACAGCCTGTGTCATGGGAAGATATGGGACTGACCTGTTCTTGTTATTTGTCTTGTTGTCTGGTCTGGCTCTTGTATAGCTGCTGAGTTCTCACCAGATAACTGATAGCCAGGCTGTTTTCTTACTGTGGTTGCCGCAGGCTCCTCAATTCTCTTTGTTTCTTCCATTCCTTACAGAAGAAAAGCGCAATGACATGGCAAACCATCCCACCTTCCGGAAGATTTACTGTGACACTGTCCCCTATCTGTTTAAGAAGGTAGGACAGGTCTCGCTTTCTGTGGTGGCTGCAGCACAGGAAACGATGCCACTTCCTTGGGTATATGCTGCTGTGTGGGTGGTTAAGGGTGGTGGCTCGTTTGTCCTTCTCACAGCTATAGGGCAGTAAAGTATTTCGGGTGGCAGGAGCTTGCTGGCACAGAGATAGTGTTGGACTGGCTGCCTCTTTGTATTTCTGTATTTTTCTTCTTACTTTCCCCCTCCCTACTTGGGCTGAGCTGAGTAAAGAAGCTCTAATTCTGTTTGCACTTGGGGCAGTTGGTGTTGGGGTGGGACTGCCCCATGCACCTGACAGTATGTGATGTGCCGGAGTCTCCCGTAGGTTCGGGCTGTCTATGCTGAAGGTGGATGGTTTGAGGAAGGCATGAAACTGGAGGCCATTGACCCTCTGAATCTGGGCAACATTTGTGTGGCCACTGTGTGCAAGGTAAGTTTTGGTTGAGTGAAAGAAGGTCTTCTGGCTTTGTCTGAGACATCAGCCTCTCCTCTGGCCTTTGAAAGGATAGGGCTGGGTGGCATTTTGCCTGAAGAGGAGGAGAGAACTGCAAAGAGCAGCTGTTCAGAGAGTTAGGCAGCTGGGGTCTGGTGTGCGTGACTGGTAACCACACTTCCTTCACCCTTGGGTACACTTTAGGGAAGATCTACTCTCCAATAAAGAGAGGCATCGCCTTGAGGAAAGAGAACCAAGGAAGGGTTGTGGGGGTGTGTATTCATGGCCAGCATTCACAGGTTCGGTAAGCTGAGGGTGGATGCATCTCTGATCATCTGTCCTGATGAGGTGGTAGCAGGCTCTGTTCCTGTGCTGGTGTTGGAAAGTAACTTGCACTGCCAAGTTTCCTCCCTGGGGTGCTTTGCATCTCTTGAAGCACAGGATTGACTTGGGCTTTTCCTGCTCCTTCAAGGAGCTAACTGCTGTCATAGAACCCAAGCAGAAGACTTTAATACTTGGGGCTTGGCAGGGGGATGCTGGGAAAGCCCCTTGTCTGGAAAACATTCCCTTTAGCCAGCTCTTGGAATGAAGAGAGGTTGGGGCAGATGTGCCTACCGTGTTTGGTAGGTACTAATTGGCAGCAACAGGCAGGATGGGACAAGTCTTGCTACTGAAGGAAGTGGCAGGTTGGAGGTGGTGCCCTTCCTTTCAGCCCAGTAACAAGCTCACAACCTGGCTGATGCAGAGGGGCTCTGGGCTGCCAGTAGGATCTGCTTTTGAGGGAGAGCAGAGCTCCTGACCCTTTATGGCTGAGCCCTTGTCACAAAACCATTTGTGTCAGTTGCAGTCCTGCAGCAGTTGCTGCTGTAGGGTTTAGCTTATGCCGGCTGGTACACTAGAAGAAGCTACTGTGTGTCCTGAAGCATATAGCATTGCATTTTACTGTCTTGTGGCAACAATGATCCAGCTGTGGGAGCTGCTAGATTCTTTGACAGGATAGGTTTCAGAGCACTTTTGCCTTTCACTCCCATCTTAGGTCCTCCTGGATGGATATCTCATGATCAGCATTGATGGAGCCACATCTGATGATGGCTCTGACTGGTTCTGCTATCATGCTTCCTCACATGCCATCTTCCCTGTCAACTTCTGTCAGAAGAACAACATCGATCTGACCCCTCCAAAAGGTGAGATTTGGACTCTGGCCTGTGGTACAAAGCTGCACACAGAATCTATTGGACTGTGCTTTTCTGAGAAGCATCAGGTTGAGATGAATCGAAAACACCTCAAGGTCCCAGCCTGCCTGTTTTTTGAGGCGATAGGGCTGGCTGGGGAGAAAGCCAGTCCATTTGAGCTCTGAGTCTCTACCAAGTCTTGGTGCTTTGTGGAATGAGGTAACATCTCCAGAGAGCATTAATGTTGGTTGGTTCCTGGAGGATCAGTGGGACAAGCATACAATCCCCAGACTGAACAGAATCAGAGGTTTAAAGGGTAATGGTGTTGGGAAGGGTTAAGCAGAGATGTAGTGGTCTGAGTCACAGAGCAACAAGTGGCCTCTTCTAGCACAAATAAATCTGAGACTGATGTGCAATCCCTCTTAGAGTGGATTTTACTGCCTCATCTGGCCATACCCAAAGAGGCCTCCTCTGAATTTGCATTGCAGCGCTTTGTGCAGTGCTCTGCTGTCTTCCTTTGATGTTGCTGCTGGTGGAATAAAGATTGGTTATAGTGGTTTGCTTTCAACATGCAAGCAAACCACTTCTTCTTGATTGTTTCTTCTCACCTTTCTCTGTGGTCTGATGTATGACTGACATGGGTATTCAGTGTTGCATCCTGCACTTTTCCCTGTTTGCCCGCTGGAGGGAGGTGCTGGACTGCCATGGAATTTATGTCCAGAATTAGGCTGTACGTGCTGGTTAATGGAACTGCTTCAGAGGCAGCTGCTGTGCTTCCTTCTTGCCCATTCTGCCTTTTCCCTCAGCTGGTCTGCCCAATGACTGCGTTGTTCCCTCTGACCACTTCCTCCTCCTACAGGGCAAGACGCAAAGACCTTCAACTGGGAAAGCTACCTGGAAATGACGAAATCGAGGTCTGTTCCAGCACGGCTCTTCAACACAGTGAGTGCTGCCTAGTAAAAGAGATGCCTAGGGATGTTTGTAATCAGCAAGGAAGAGGACAAGAGTTCTGACTGTTATGGAGTGGTTGAGGCTGAAAGGGACCTCTGTGTCCCTCTAGTCCAGCCCCTGCTCAAGTAGGGATACCCAGAGCACAGTGCCTGGGCAGCTTCAGAAGGCCTCCAGGGAGGGAGATCCTACAGCCTCTCTGAGCGACCTCTGCCAGTGTTCAGTCACTTGCACAGCACAGAAGTGCTTCCTAATGTTGAGAGGGAACCTTCTGTGCTCCAGTTTGTGCCCGTTGCCTCTTGTCCTGGCACTGGGCACCACTGAAAAGAGCCTGGCTCTGTCCTCTTGGCACCCTCCCCACTTCAGGTATCTATAGGCACAGATAAGATCCCCATGCGCCTTCTCTTCTCCAGGCTGAACAGTCCCAGCTCTCTCAGCCTTTCTTCACAGGAGAGGTGCTCCTTGTCCCTTCATCATTCATCTTTGTGGCTCTTTGTTGGGCTCTGTCCAGTATGCCCAGGTCTGTCTTGTACCAGGGAGCCCAGAACTGGACCTGGCACTCCAGGTGTGGCCTCACCAGTGCTGAGTAGAAGGGAAGAATCGCTTCTGTCAACCTGCTGGAAACCTACTTCCAAATGCAGCTTAGAATACCATTAATCTCTTCGGCACAGCCCTCTGCTGTGTCAGCCACTCCTGCCAGTTTTGTGCCACCTGCAGGCTTGCTGACAACTGGACTGTTTCATGGATTACCGCCTTCTGGGCCCTGCCATGCAGCCAGTTCTCAGCCTGCCTCACTGTCTGCTCATCCAGCCCATGCTTCCATCAGCTTTTCTGAGGATCTTATGGGAGACAGTGTTGAAAGCCTTACTGAAGTCAGGGTACACAGCATCCAGTGTCTCTACTGGGCTGCCCTTTGCTGCCAGCCAGCACTTCTGGAGAAAGCCCCAGGCGCAGAGGTGCATGCTCTGCAAGTACAGCCCTGTCTGACTGCTCAGGACAAGCAGTATCGTGCGTCTACAGATATAATGACACCTTTGTCCCCTGAGTGGAGCCTGTGATTCTGCAGTGTTTCTAAGCGTTCCAGGCTCTTGGTGGGTTCTGCACCTCTTGTTACCTGTGGGTGCGTGGCTGGCACTTGATGGTCTGGTTTGCATCAGCAAAACGGCTGCAGAGGTGGCCCTGTACTTGTCCTTCTAATTTCCCAGTGCTGTCTCAGGTTATGGGGTTGAGCAGGTGTCCTTTAACTGCTGTTTGCTGCTCCCTCAGTAGTTCAGGATCCCGTTTCTAAAGGCTGGGCTGAGACTGACCAGGTGGCCTTGCACCTGTTTGTGTCACCATCTGTCACAGGGCTGCCTGCAGGAGGTTGAAGTGTGGCTTGAGTGTGGGCTTCTTGCTAGAGAGCTGCTGTCCAGGTGTGGGTTTGGACCAGATGCAACTGCCTTGGGTTTTCCTTTCTTATTTACGCACCCAGGACTGCCCAAACCACGGCTTCAAGGCAGGCATGAAGGTGGAAGCGGTGGACCTGATGGAACCTCGGCTCATCTGCGTGGCCACGGTGAAGCGCGTTGTCCACCGTCTCCTCAGCATCCACTTTGATGGCTGGGACAGCGAGTACGACCAGTGGGTGGACTGCGAGTCTCCAGACATCTATCCTGTGGGGTGGTGCGAGCTGACGGGCTACCAGCTTCAGCCACCTGTTGTTCCAGGTGGGTGAAGGCTGACCGTGGTTTCTAATGCTAGAGGCAAAGGTGTCCTCCCTCCTCCTCCGTGAGTGGCTCCTCCTTTTTGGGCCTTGTGTAGAGGAGGGATTTGACCCACAAGTCCTTCTCTGTGGCCGCACAACCTAGCAGCTGGCAGAGGGAGGAGTCTATGGTGGGGAAAAAAACAATTTGAGGTTGGCTCAGGTTTCCCTGTGCTCCCCCACCTGCACACCAACAGAGAAGTGCTCCTGCTGAAGTTAGGTAGAGTTCAGGTGGTCCTGTCCCTGCACAGCTCCCTCATGCTAAGCACACTGCAGCCTCGGCCAGGTAGCAGGGGCACCTTGGCCACTGCTCCCTTATCTCATCAATTCTCTGTGAAAGGTAAGAGCATCCCTCTCAAGAGTTTGTTCCTTTCCTTGTCACAGGGAGGCCACTGCCTCACCTCTGCAGGTGGTTTCCTTCTGGGCCCGAGCTGCAGATCTTGTTTCTTGCCTGTCCCTGCCCAACCTGCGCTAGGCCTCTCTCCCCTGTGCCACCCCAGCCTGCCCTCGTGTGGAGGCACAGGACAGCGGCTGCGCTGGAGCCTTGCTTTCCCCTCAGCCAGTGGTCTCGGGAAGAGGGCGCTGCCTCGGGGGGACGGGTGTATCTTGTTTCTCGCTTATGTCACTTCATCCCAGTTACCTACTGGTTATGGGACTTGGCTTTCGTTTCCCTCTCGTCTCTATGACAGAGCCCACAGCTCCAGTGAAGGCCAAGGAGGTGCCCAAGAAGAGGAAGAAACCCTTTGGAAAGAAGAGTGAGTGATGTTTGATTAGTGCCCTCCCGCTCGCTCGCAGGCTGGGCCCAGTTAGGGGAACCCCGTCCACCAGCTGTCAGAGCAGGAGAGAGAGGCCTTGTCTCGCTGTGTTTGCTCTCAGCCAGCTCTGGGTTTGACAACTCAGCGCCATCCTTCCGAATCGCCCCCGTCACCTGAGAGCAGAGCGCTGTGTGTGGGGGAAGGAGCTGTCTTGCAGGCTTTTCTGTTGGCCGAGGTACAGATGGCGCTCGCTTCCAGGTGTGCACTGTGCTGCTTTCCCACCGTGTCCGTGGCCAGAGGGAGATTCTTGGCTGCAGCTGGAGGGCGGCCAGGGAGCAGCCCTGGCTGCTTTGTGCTGAGGGAGCCTTAAGATGGCTGAAGAGGCCACTAGTGGGGCTGGACCTTGTCACTGTTTCATCTTGTCCTCGTTGTCGTCATTGTTGCAGTCGTTGTGGCGAATGGTGTGTAGACAGGCAAGGAGCCTTGGGGGTGGAGAGGAAAGGACATCTAAGGAGTATAAAGACATTGAACCTAAATAAAAATGTCAGCTACAAATGAACATGTCAGTGCTACAGTGTCCGTGCCTTGCAGCCACTGTGCCCGTTTCCTAGGGCTAGACCCGGACAGGTAAGCGAAGCTTTAAACTGACTCCAACAGGAGCAGCTCCTGGGAAGTTGAGCACGTGCTGAAGTGCCTTGCCCGTAATGAAGGACAACACGGAGGAGCGTGTTTTGAGATGATGAATATAGAGCTCTTCTCCAGGAGGTCGTTTTCTTTTCCTGAGTAACCCGTTGGCAGCTGAGGACGGTGTAGCTTGTTGCTCGGTTGTGCTGGTCCCTGGCCTGTGGCTTCTCGGTGGAGCAGGGGTGCTGATGTACCGGGGGAAAGAAACACACTTTTCCCTCTGCTTTGTTATCTCTTTCTTAAGGAAAAAAGTTACCTGCCAAAACCCGCGCCATCAAGCAGACGGCCAAGAAGTCTCCTGTCCCGCGGATCAAACGAGAAGCAAAAGCTTCCAGCAAGGCTTTGCCAGAACCTCCGCCGCCTGATGAGAGTAAGGGAATGAGTTACTTTGCCCTTCTGGGGTGCTGGGGTTGGGTGAGGCACATTGTGCCCATGGGGATGGGGCCTCGTGAAGGTCCCAGTTGCTCCTAAAGGTTTAATTTCCCCTTTCTGGGGACCCAGATAGGTAGAAAGTGGCCCACCCTGGCTTCCCCTGTGTTGATTTCCCGCTCTCTCTCTCTCTCTGTCCCTTGCTAGTCATTGCTGTGCAGGTGAAAGAAGAAACCATCGACCCCTCAGAGGCAGAGTTCGAAACCACTGAGCTTCCCGTTCCCATCAGCAGCATAAAGCAGGAGGTCACAGACTGATCCCAGAGTGCCCCGCAGGCGCCTGTGCTGCGTTCGTGGCTCCCTGGGGAAGGCCCTGGCAACGGGAAGCAGAAGGCTGAAGGGGCTTTCCCTCTTTGAGGCAGGCCACCCTGAGCATCACAACTCTGCTTTCCTGGGAGCAAGAAGGCTGCCCCCAGACTTGTTCCTTTAAGCCCTAGGAAAAAGACTCTGGAAAAGTCACCGGAGCGTGACTGGGTGGCTGCTGCCGCTGCGTGTGCCAGGCCTTGAGCAGAAACCCCCAGGGGGGAAAATGGGGGAAGGGGCTGCCAGAGCACCGAGGGGCAGCCTGGGCTCTCAGCTGTGGCTGGAGGGGTCGAGCTGCAGTGTGAGATGATGTGTGCAGGTCACACGCCTCAGGGAATCGCTGCTCTCGTCTCTCGGGACATTGTGCTGTGCTCCCTGGCTGCAGGGCCGGCTGCAGCCTCTGGGAGAATCGGGAAGAGTGGAGGAGGTGAAAAATGGAAAAGGAGTGGTGATGCCTCTTGAGGGGTCAAGAGAGCTCTGTGTGTCATCACTTCTTGCTTTGGAACCCTGAACTGCCCGGTGCGTGGTGCAGTTTGAGAGTTTTATTTTTTAGTGGTCCTACTGCAAATGTAATCAAGGACGTTGGATCCTAGAGCCTCGTGGATTAAACGAAGGAGGAAGCTGAAGGCTTGTGTGGTGTTTGCCAGAAGACCGGGGCTACCCAAAATGGGGAGGAAAAGGAAAAAACAGGAGGGTTAGTGTGGTGATAGAGATGAGGGAGCCTCTTCAGTGTTCCTGTGGGCCTTCTGCAGGTGAGGGAGTGGCACTGTGGGCCCGGCAGCCTGCGGAGCTGTGCGGGGACGGGATGGCCGCCTTGCTCACAAAATGGCTGCCCTGCCCGTGCTCCCCTCCCAGGCAAGAGCTTGCCCTGCCAAAATAGTTTGTGCTTTGCGCAGTGGTTTGTGACCAAAGAAAAAAAAAAATTGGCACGCTGACTACCTAGCAAACACTGGGTAGAGAGTGGGAGTAATTAGAATCATAGAATCGTTAACAGTCGCTCTCTTTTCCCTTGTGACGAGGCAAACAGCCCTGGGTCCCACAGCTGCCCGGAGATGCCTTAAGGCAGGGGGATCCTGCCCCAGGGCAAAACCGATGCTTCCTCTCCTCCCTTCCCTCTTGGTGTTCCCCCTCTCCCTGCCTTAGCACCCTGCTGGGATTTTGGGCCACCTGTCTTTAGAGGGTGACAATTTCCAGGTGACTTTGGTGTTCTTCCTCCTGTTGCTGTAAAGGTTCTGTGCCCCAGGTGGTCGTTTAATGGCCAGGAGTGTTTGCTTTCTAGAGCCTTCCCAATCCAAACAAAATTCAGACTCTAAAAAGAACGGTGCCAGCCTGGCACCCCTGGGCTGCGGTAGGGAACAGCCCAGGCATGTTGCTTAGGAGTGGGATGGGGGAACCAAGGATCAAATTTTGCGAAAAGAAACTTTTCAATCTGCTTATGTTTTAATTCTAAGGAGCTGCTGGGAATTCAGGCGGTTTTCTCTGATGATAATTCTTCAGTTTTCTGCTCAAAGACGTGAGCCAGCGCAGGGTGCTGTGCTGGAGCTGCGTGCAGCCCTGCCCGGGGCTGTGTTAGCATTCCTGAGTCTGAAAGCGGTCACACAGAAAGGGTGCGCGTGGGTTCCAGCTTTTCTGCACGGCTTTTGGAGGCTTGCAAAGGCAAAGCAAGGAAGCGTACGGCTGTGCTGCTGGAGTCCTCAGGTGAAGCGTGTTGCAAACGCTGCGGGAGCTGTTGCACAAGTTCCTGGCAGGGTAACATGCCTCTGTGTCCTGCAAGGACAAACCCTGCATGCCCCAGCCTTGGCCCAGGGCAGGTTAGCATGGCTCTGCTGGGGCCGCGCGCTCTCCTTCGGAGTCTGTACGAGAGCTGTGTCATTGCAGCAGGGACGAGCCCAGAAAACTGCTCTCACCATGCTGTAGGAACGGCCCCTGCGTGCGTTTCCTAAGCTTTGCTCTTCCTGGAGCCTCTGGCTGGAGGTTTTTCTGATCTCTTTTTCTTGCTGGCCTTCCTTGCAGCCTTGGCCTTGTCAGCACTGCCTGCTCTGGCTCTCCTGCCTGGGCAGTTCTGGAAAGCGGTGGAAAACTTCACCTTCTGCCCCTGGGCTTCTGCAGGGGACGCGCAGGTGGCCCCGACACGCAGGTTCAGTTTCTCAATCCACCTGGAAACGAGGAGGAGATCAGAGAAGAGACAAAACTCCGCGTGTGACTGGGTGTGAGTCGCTGCAAAGCCCGGCCAGGTTGCTCAGGGCCTCACCTGGGCGGGCTCGGAACATCCGCTCCCCCCAGCGCATGGCTGCTCTCCTTACAGCCCCTGCACGAGAATGTGTGCCCCCACGTCGCAGCCAGCCCCATGCAGCACTCACCTGCGCAGCGGCAGCAGCCGGCAGTCGCAGTGGAAAGGCACGTCTCTCAGGTTGAGGATCTCCAGCCCCGTGAAGTTGCTGAGGTCGGGGACGTTGCTCATTTTGTTGCTCTCCAGGTAGAGGCTTTTGATCTTGGGTCCGAGGCCAGCAAAGGCACCGGGGGAAATCTGCAATGACAAGAGTGAGCCCTGGGGATCGCTGCTGAGGGGAGCCCACCTGGGGAGCTGAGAGCCTGTCCTGAATTTAGGGCACCAGTGGAAGAGCTGTTCTAATCAGCACCACCCGTGGGCCACGTTTTAGAGCCTGCTCGATCCTCTGGAAAGAAGGTGACACGCAGGAGGTCACAGAGCAATCCCTGGGGGCTGTTAGAGGTGTGTGGTCCATAGGAGGCTGGTGCTACCACCGAGCTCTTGAGGGGAAGTTTGGGGTGATGGCGGTGAAGAGGAATGTTATCTTAAGAGGAGACATAGGGTCAGGGAAGGGGTGGTTTGGGGCAGAAGGGCTGCGGGAACAATCTGTACCCCACTGGCATTTGCTGTCTTTAAGTACCAGCAGGAGCAAGGCTGTCCCAGGGGAGCTGGTGAGGGTGGAGCAAGACAAGGGAGCTTCTCCTTGTCGTTGGGCGGTGGGGCATCTCCCAAGGCTCTGGGAGCTCAGGGACATCCCAGGGGGAAGAGGTCCCAGTGGGGGCCAGGCCCCTGCTCCCACGCACCCGCTCCAGCCCCATGCTGTCCAGGTGGAGATGCTGCAGGCTGCTGGCCACCGGCAGGAAGGCACCGTCCCCAATGTGCTCGATGGGGTTTCGGGACAGCTTCAGCTCGCTCAGGGCAGGCAGGCCCCGCAGGGAGGCGGTGGGCACCTCCGCCAGGCGGTTCCCCTCTAGGTGCAGCTTCTCCAGCATCCTGGTGGGAGCCAGGGCAGTGGGGCCGATGCTCCCAATGGCGTTCCCAGCCAAGTTGAGCCAGCGCAGCCCCGCCAGCCCAGCCAGGTCCCCCGGGGCCAGCTCCCCAATGGCGTTGTGCTGCAGGTGGAGGGAGAAGAGGTTGGGCAGGAACCGGAAGGCGCCCGGGGGCACTCGGGTGAAGGCATTGTGCTCCAGGTGCAGGTAGGCCAGCTGTGGGGCCCCCTCAAAGGCAGCGGGTGCCAGGGTGGCCAAGTGGTTGTTGGAGAGGTAGAGGTACACCAGGCTGGGCAGCCCCCGCAGGGCCCCGGGGCGCAGCACGCGGATGGCACAGCTCTGCAGGTGGAGGGACACCAGCGCCTTCAGGCCGGGGAAGGCGTCTGTGGGCACCGTCCCCAGGGCGTTCCGGCGCAGGTCGAGGAGCTGGGTGTCAGCAGGGAACCCACGAGGGATCTCCCGCAGGCCTTGGTTCTCGCAGTTTGCATGGTGAAAGTCAGGGGAGCAGGTGCAGCCTGGGGGGCATGGCCCGCTCCCCACTGGCTTCACTGAGGGCACCGCAGGGCTGGGGGGGGGCAGCTCAGAGTGCCCGCACCTCATCTCCTGGGGCCGCAGGGAGTCAAGGGCCCGGCCCTGGAGGGCGGGGGGAGCGGCGCAGGCCCCCTCTGCCTGCACCCGCGCCTGCCCCAGCCAGCGGTGGAAGGGGATCAGGAGGCAGGAGCAGAGCAGGGGGTTCCCGGCCAGGCTGACCCGTGCCAGCCGCCCGGCCCCCACCAGGGCAGGCAGCCCCTGCAGCTGGTTGTGGGCCAGGCCCAGCGTGCGCAGCTGCGGGCTGTGGACAAAGGCATTGGGCGCGATGTCCTGCAGGGCTGCGTGCTCCAGGGAGAGGTGCTGGAGGGAGGCCATGGCCACCGCCTCCTCCCCCAGGAAGGTGATGGGGTTGTGGCCCAGCTCCAGGCGTGTGGCCTCGCTCAGGCGTGCCAGCGCGTCGCTGGGCAGCGCCTGCAGCTCGTTGTGGTCCAGGCTGAGCCGGCGCAGGGCGGGCAGGGCCGCGAAGGCCTCGCTGCCCAGGACGTGGAGGGCGTTGTGGGACAGCTGCAGCCAGGCGAGGCTCTGCAGGCCCTGGAAGACCATGTCGGGGAGGTAGACCAGCATGTTCTCCCGCAGGTCAAGGACAGTGAGGGACCCCAGGCGGCTGAAGGCACCCGGCTGGATCTCCTCGATTCGGTTCTGCCGCAGGATGAGGCGCTGGAGGGAGGAGAGCCCGTCCAGGGCCTCCTGGTAGAGGACGGCGATGCTGTTGGAGGCCAGGTTGAGGTGCAGCAGCCGGCCCAGCCCCCGGAAGGCCCCTTCCTCCACCCTCTGCACCCCGCAGCGCTGCAGGTCCAGCTGCGTGAGGTACGGCATGCCCAGGAAGGTGCCTGCAGCCACCGCCTCCAGCCTGTTGCCGCGCAGGTCCAGCTGCTTGGTGAGCTGCAGGGCACAGAGGGCACCGCGTCACCACGTCACTGTGGTTCTCCCCAGCCCCGTTTCCCCCCCCAGCTCCTCACCCACCTCCGGGATGGTGTTGGGCACGGCTGTCAGGTTCCTGTTGAGGCACAGGACGTGGGCACGGAGGTTGTCACAGACGCAGGCGCGGGGGCAGCGGGCAGCAGCCGTCCCCCCCAGTGCCAGGGCCACCAGCAGCAGGAGCAGCTCCATGGTGGGGGCACCTGGGGTGGGAAGAGGGGCAGTGGTGCCGCTCTCCTCACCCCAGAGCTGCACACAGAGCTGCTCTGGCCAGCCTGCAGAATAATGCTCAGCTCTGTTCAGTGGCAGGAAGGAGAGGGTTGGGTTTGGCCAGGTTTTACCCACTGGGAGGGGGTGCAGGAGAGGGGCCAGGACTGGGCAGAGTGCAGCTCCCCCATGCAATGGGGTCTGGCAGGGCTCAAACAGGTGGGGGCCACCGCAGTGCCCATCCCTTCTCCCCCAGCCCTGGCTCACCGTTCCCCATAGCCCTGTGCCCCCCGCTCTGCCCCCACCCCTTGTGCTGCTGCCACTTACTGTGTCCCGTGCACCTTTTGGGGTTGCTGCTGCGGGCTCCAGGGCCTCGGGATGGAACAAGGGGAAAGCTGCAGCGTCCAGCGACCGCCCGGCTCCTGTGACCCCCCCGTGCCTGCGCCGGTGTTTGCAGGAGCGAGCGTTGAATGGGCCCCGTTGTGCTGCCTTCCCAGCAGCGCTGGCTGGAGGGAGCCCGAAATGGGGGAGGAGGAGGAAGGGGGGAGGAAGCAGCGAGAGCCCCTTGCGGGGAGGGCCACGGCCCTGGCACTGCCTCCCCACCTGCAGGAGGCAGAGCTGAAGGCAGTGAGCACAGCACTTTCTGTGCCTTTATTTCCATTCCTTTCACCAGCCTGGATGCAGTGAGGGCAAACTGGCCCGCCCCAGGAGAATTTAAGCAGAGACCGTGAGGACACAGAGCTTGAGCATACCACGCTTTATTTCAATCCAGTGCCCTCCTCCCTTCTCTGTACACGCTGCCTGCAAACCCTGTGAGCAAAAAGCAGCTTTTCCTGCACTGAGGCCAAGCCTGTGTGCTCCTGCCAGCTGTGGCACGTGTTGCCCCTCACAATTAGTTAATTAATTAATTAGCGCTGCAGCTAATACTAAGTCCATCTCCTTGTCAGTTCCTGACACTGGCACTGCTACTGGTGTAGCCAACTGCAAGGGCTCGTGAGAGGATGAACAGCTTCCTTCACCTAAAACCAGGGGGGGGAGGGATCAAACTTTGTTGAAGGAAAAAAAAATTGCTCTTTTTGTAACTTAAAGAGAAGCGTTGGTTCTCAGAAGCCTGAAAGAGGAGGGAGCAGGGCCGGCTCCTGTGCTCGGAAGCAGTGCAGGAAGGTGCCACCACCGCTTAGGGGCAGCTCCTGCTGCTCCTTCCCTGCAAGGAAAGGTGCAGCCCTACCTGAGGAAAATCCCCCCTGCCCTTCTGCTCTGTGCTCTCACCTGTGCTGTTCAGCTGTGGGAAGGGTGCTGGGATGTTCCACCCCAGGGAAGAGAGGAGGAGAAAGGGAACACAGTCCACATGGACTTCATGGATTGTATTCATTTCCAAACCAAAGCTATTTAGCTAGGAAGAGAAGGGAAAGGGAGGGCAAAAGGGAACCTACACAGGCAGTGATTAAGTACAATAAGAATAGGCTTGCCCCCTTCAGCAACGGCCACCAGGGTCAGCCACCAGACACAGACATTCCAAGCCACAGCAGCAGGAGCAGGATCCTAAAACACAGATTGGCCACACAGTGCCTTTGAGAAACGGACTGGAAAGAAGAATCAAGGCGGGGAGCAGACCTTGCCCCGCTGACCCAGCAGCAGCAGGGGAGGGGGGCAAGCACCCCTGGCAGGAGCAGCAGGGGCAGCAGCAGCAGCACAGCCTCCTCCTGCGCCATCTAAGAACACAACAGACAACAGGGGCTGATCCTGATGGGAGCACTTTCAGGCTCCAGGTTCATCTTGGCACACCCTTGCCAACGCTATGGAAGGGGAGAGGGATTCTTCAACTCATGCTGAGCTGAGAGCGCAAGCATCTGCCCTGCAGACCAGAGTCACTTCATGAGGAGTTAATAACATTTTAAAAAAAAAATAAAAATTCAGCAGGATTTGTCCAAGTTTATGAGAGCAGAAGGAAGGACAGACCTCCTACAGGGGAGGGAAAAAAAAAATAAAATAAAGACAGCACGTCTGGGTGGGCTCCGGGCTCCCCTCCTGCTACGCAGCCCCGGGGTCTCTGCTGAGGACAGTCCGGCGAGGAGGGGAGGGCGCAGCCGCTGCCGCTCACAGCTGGTGGAGAGTTTGTAAGAGCATGTGGCGGGCAAAGGAGCAGGAGTCGAGAGCGCGGTTCGGTCTGCGGAAAGAGGAGAAATATTTTGGATAGCAAAGTTTTCAGGTTGCATCGCGTCAGACTTCAAATGACCAAATAAATTCTGTGTCAAGCCGCCATCTTTTCCCCTCAGCTCTCTCCCTGATCTCTGCTCCCCATTCAGAGCGTGCTGGACGAGTTTCTCTCCCCTGTTGTAAAGTTTGAGTGAGGAAGATGCAGCCAAGAAGCAGAAAACTTACTCCCACGGGAACAAAAATGAGCAGCAGACCGCTGCTCTCTGCAGCCCGGTGTCTCATTTGTGGTAGCAGGCAGCGGGTGGGAAGGGAAGCCCCCTTCCCTCCCTGCTCTGGAGTTTTCCATAGGGATTTGCTGTTGAGGGCACCCACACCTGCTCACACTCACCTCTTCTCCCACCCCACCATTCGCTACCTTTGATCCAACAGCGACGTCGGTCTCTGGGATTTTTAAGCCCTGGAGAAGCAGCAGTGTAAGCCCTTGCTGCCCTGCCCCTCAAGCCAAGTTCCATCTGCCGGCCTTAGAAAGGGCCAACAGAACAAACCTGCAAGCACCTGGCATGGAGCGGGCAGCAGTGCGGTCACCTTACACAGCACAAACATCAAAGCACTCCTTGCAGCTCAGTGAGGGAACTGCACCATCACACATCAAGGCTCACGTGGTTAAATCCCACCCCAATGTCCTCCACTGCCTTGAGAACCTTTAATAAGTGACAGCAGTGAGGTCTGCTCAGTTCAGGAGAAAGGGGAGCAGAAACAGAGGTGGAAACATCCGGGTAAGAGCAAAAGCTTCACTTCTGGATTTGCAGGGTCACAGCAGCCACAGCTGCAGAGGTTCCTCTGGTACAGGGCTCCACGGAGGCTGCGGTGTCGAGGAACCACATCCTGGAGAGGAGTTAACCACTTCTATCCCCACAGAAGCCATTCAGTGCCCCACACGTTCAGGAACACAGCAGGACACCATCACAATTTGCAGTTTATCTTCAAAGCGTTGGGGTGAGGTGTTCATAAAATCACAGAGTGCCTTGGGCTGGAGGGGACCTCAAAGCCCACCCAGCCCCAACCCCCTGCCGTGGGCAGAGCTGCCCCCCACCAGGTCAGGCTGCCCAGGGCCCATCCAACGTGGCCTTGAGCACCCCCAGGTTTTGTGTTCGGAAGACCCAGCCCTGTTTGTATCGAGCGGGCTGACTGTCCAGGCAGCTCCCCATCTCCGGGAACAGAGAACCTGAAAGGCTGATGCTGACCACAGCTGAGCTCCCTCAGCCTCTGCCTCCTAGCACCGAGCCTCCTCCATCCCCAAGGAGCTGTGGAATTGAACTGCCTGCTGCTCTGGGGCGGGCCAGTGATGTGATCCAACCCAGCAGCAAAGAGCATCAAGAACAGAATAAATAAAAAAACCCTCCCTAAAAACCACCACCACCTCTGGAAAGCCCCAAGAGGACAGGCAGACACCCACAGCCATTCGGGGTTCCCTCCTAAAGAACCATGGCAAAGCACGGTGGGATCACAGCACCCTCTCGTGTCCAAAAAGGGAAATAAGGACAGCCAGCAGCAGAGTAAGATGGATGCTGCTCACAGCCCGTGCTCACAATTTCATTATTTTATGAAGAGAGAGCTCTACCCACAGCACCACAAACTGCTGTACAACAGAGGAGGAGAATGACAGAGGAGAATGACTACTCCAGAAGCCATCTGGTTACATAGTTTTACTTTCCAAAATTGGTCCTAGCATGACTAGGACCCGTTAGACACATGCCAGCTACTAGACTAGACACACGCCACTACGATGCATCAGCTTTCACATCAGCCTCAGCCACATCAACACTTGCAAAAATTCTTTTCTTTCCACTTCTAATCCCAGCAGAGCTAAGGAAAGACTGACTACCAATATTTGACTGCATCCCTCTTCCCCACGTTTCATTCCAGCCGCAGGTATTTGAGGCCTCTGCCCTTCATCAGGGCAGGATCCCAACCTTCTGCATATTCCCCACACTGTGAAAATGAGGAAGGCTTAACCTCTTCCTGGAACCTGTTACAAAGCTGTTCTGACCCCACGTGGCACATTGTGTGCACGATGAACCACACAGCCACCAAATTCCAGAGGGATTTCAGGTGTCTGCTGTTTTCACTACTGGGACAGTTCTGGACTATTTCTCCCCTTGAGTGCTGAACAGAAGCCTTTCAGTCACTCAGCCCGTGTTCTGCGCTGCTCTGATCTGCTGCAGTGTGACAGGTCAGCTAGAGCTCCGCTGGCCCTCGTGCCCAGAAGGACGATTTGGAGGGTTCAGTCAGATCCCGTGTACCCACAGGTCGCTCAAGCGGAGGCTGGAAACCCAGCAGGTTTCCTTGAGCTGAAAACTCTTCTGGGACTGGCGTGAGCAGTCTCTGCTTCAGAGCCAGTTAGCTTTCCTCTGCTTCTTCTTCAGGATCGAGACTTGTTACTGTAAGCATTGCACACTGGAGTAAGCAAGATAAAAACAGAAGCCCAAACTACCAATCCTTGATTTCAAAATACATACTTCGTGGGTCTTAACAGAACAGTGTACATGTAAGCTATCAACCCTCAGTTTCACCAACTCCCAAGGAGAAGACTGCATGACAAGCACAATACTCACTTTGTGACAAAAGCCAAGAGAACTGGGGCCAGGGATTTAGGGAAATAATCCTGCTGGATCATATGGTTCAAGGTCATAAGAATGCCATAGAGGCTTGGGACAGCTTTGATCTTCTCTTCACTCTGAGAAAAGACAAGAAGATGGAAATCAAGCATCAGACAATCATTGCTTTATCTGATTCGCCGTGGTTGACCAAGGCAACGAGTTCCTTGCAGGATGAAGTACCCTCATACACTGTAATGAAGAATACTGTTCACTGGATTAAGTATAATGGTTTCTCAAGACAAAGGTGGCCAACTCCACAGCCTCCCAGCACCAACACCTGAAATGCAGCAGCACTGAGAATAGTCTAGCACATATCAATCCGATACTGGTCATTGGCAGCATCAACACTGGGGAGAAGGAGGTGATGAACACACAAGTGGAACAGCCAAACCTCAGAGGCTCTGCGTCAAAGTGTTCTCCTGTGGAATTCGACTTCATCAAGAATTGAGTTGCCTTAATCACACAGCTTTCCTCTTGCATAATTCCACAGCTCATTTTTACACCACCTCCAGCCCTTTGTCAGGATGCCTCCAGAACCTGATGCGGTGCTGCCAGAACTGGTCTCACAAGTTTGGATAAAGTTACTGTCATTCCTCTTCCTGCTTACACCATGCAGCAGTTCTTCTTGCTCCTAGCACGACGCTGACCTACATGCCCCAACTTTTACATTGTTTTCATTTATTTCTCCACTGCCATCCTACTAAATCTCTTCACTCTGTAGACAGGGTCTAGACCTGTGTTCCTGGGCACGTGACCTTCTGTATCATCGTGCCAAGGATATCTGTTGCTTGTCTGCTTCCATCCATGTGGGACAGAAAGCCATGGAAGTTGCTCCCTCTCCACACATTCCTAATTCATCAGCAGTCCCCACAGATGACAAACTACTGCTGGGCTGACCCTTGAGGGCATCATTATCCACACCATCTCCTGCAATAGTTTTTCTGAAGCACAACTCTGTGCTTTGCGCTTCGTACATATTTGTTATGCCCTGTATGGGATAAGAGGGAGATGGCAGCGCCCAAAACAAGCACTCTGCAGGGCAGGAAGCCATCCTGGGTCCTGCAGACCTGAGAAGCGGGATGCTCTACTTCGGTCTCATTTCAAGTCTACACATGGAGAGGATAAATGGACTTTTAAGGAAATTAAGATGTGACCAGCATGTTGGCAGCTTTCTGTTCCCTAAACTGGATATTAGCAGGAGATTTATTAACTTAATTAAGCACAGGCTGCTACAACATAGATATTCTGCAGCTTAGAATTATCTTGGTCCAAGCTTTCACTTCCACTTCCTAGGTCTTGAGAAAAACTGATCCTTGTAGCACGAGTACGCAAAAATGCTTCTTAAATCTGCAGACAAAACCTCTCCCCAGGGCACTGAAGGTAAAGCTACAGGTAGGCTAATGCAGTTTGCAGGTTTCCTGCTGACCTTCCATCCTCTCTTGTGAGAGGTTTTATTCCACATAAAGACGTATTTGACACTAGAATGGGCAAAGAACCCAGAGAGTGAAGTTGAATGCCACTGATCGAACACGTGTAGTTGGATATTTGTTACTAAAAGGTGCCCTAAAGGACCGTGGTTAATAATGTTTCGCATTAGACTCCTGGATATATATATGTATTTTTAAATAGACATCTGTAAGAGTCCATAGTCCAGCAGCATGACCCTCCCTACCTTTAGGGCAGGGCTGAGAATGCAGAGTATGTTAAGCAGAAGAGGTACAAAGAGCTGACACCACCTTCATCCTAATGTGATCTTGCAATTTTTGCTGGTCCTGCAGACTTCTTTTGTCCCTGGGCATCAGGCATGCACAGGCACCCAGCTGCTTCCATGGCAACATAATTACCCAAAACCCAGCCAGTCCTGCCTTCCAGCCTAAGCAGACCATAGCTTAACTCTTTCCTGCTTCCTCACCTTGAGTAGTCCCATGTGGATCAGGAGCCTTGTGATGAACGCATCCGAATTAAACGTGGCAGATGTGAAGGCTTTTTTCATCAAGGCATCTGAAAAAGAAACAAAGGCATCACGTGAAGCAACACAGAAAGGGACCTGTGAAAGACTGATACGATCAATCTTGATCTTACAGCCAGCTTTTGAAGGAATTCTGGGAGGTAATCTGCCTTACAATGCTGTCTCTTTCCCAGGAATTAGCCTGAACCTCTGAAACTGAGACAGAGAAGACCTGGGCCTTAAGTATAAGGTCTGATACAAAGGCCTAAGCGAAAAAATAAATTTCACCTCCATCCCACATGCCACAAGACATTCTACTCAATGTATTTGAAATTGCGTGCACGTGTGCATAAACGCACATAAATGTGATCAGCTGAAGTAGAGCAGCAGGCGTTAAAGGCGTGAGATTTCACAGCCAGCAAGATTTCACCTTTCCTTTGAAACCAAAAGGACTGAGAACACAATGACAACTTGCTCAGTAGTTTTCTGGGCTCCCTTGGGACCAATATTCTGCTGCTAGCTGTGGGCAAACCAGTGCTTCATCCTCTTTTGTCCACAAGGTAGCCAAGGCACCCGTCTTGACTTCTGACTGTTCTAGTTTCTCGGAACGGACACAACCCACTTCAGCGGCTGTAGGACAGCGTGGGTCATTAACTGGGGACTTTGTCCTCAGCTCATGGCTATTTTTCTGGAAGGAAAGCAATTGCCAGATCTACTTTTTTCTCCCTGAGAAGCAGGGAGAGTGAGGAAGAGCTATCAAGAAATACGTACACAAGCACACTTCAGACAACACATACATCCTGCACTCCATCTTTTGTGGGAGATAACTCATAATGGGCAACAGCCAAGGCCAGCACTCGCTCAGTGAAACACCAGAGTATTTTTGGCTGGCTAGATCCATACACAACTCCAGTTAACTCCGTGTTATGTTACTCTTTTACAGACAATAGCTAACAGTTTCACCATGTTTACGTATTACAAACTAAGAAATTGTTAACTAAGGGAACACACATTTGTTTGTTCCTCTAAATGGCCTTACAAATAATTGATCCATTTCATTTTCACAGCACTGATAGGTAACTCGTGTGGGGGAACCTGTACTGGTGGGGTTTTGGAAAAAAAAAAACAAAAAGATGAAAATGAGCGGTCAGATGCACAGGAGTTGTTTGGAATTTCTGTTCCTAAATGAGAAAATGAAGGAATACTGTGAGTCCCCACCTAAATCAAACCTAACTGCTCTGCACTATACAGTGAGCAGCAGTCCCTTGTTGTGCAGTACCTGCTGTGCCTTGTCCCATGCTGTAATGCAAGTCTTTGCTTCCTGAAGGGATTAAAGATGTTTCAGACCGATAAGGAGGTACACTAAACAAGGGATCTCTCTTTACACTGTCTTAATACTAAAGTGGAAGGCTACTTCCCGTAAAATACTTTTTAAAGCCTTGAAAAAATAATTGATCTTGGAAAACAGAATGACTGGCTGTTGACAGCACAGCATCAAGGAGATGCAGGTAAGGGCAGCACAGGTCTACTAAGACAGTAACTACAAGAGACACTTCTCATCAAAATTTGGAAGCACAAGGTCTCCTGAATTCAGGACAAGCCTTTACTTCCACTTCACACGACAGCATGGCACAGCCTGGTGCTTTGTTATCTGGAGGTTCCTGCTATCAGAGCCAAAACAATCAGCCCATACTGCAGGTGCCTTCCTTTGCATTGCAGGCACCACGAAGTGAAGAAAGGCCAGTTACCTGTTGTTTCGTGCACTGCTGTTTTTACTGGGGCTTCATCTTTGAAGACTGAAGATATCCTTAAGAGAGCTGTAACTACTTTCTCTACATCAGATGTATCTGTCTGAAAGACAAGGAAAAAAATAATTTCGCTGCTAGCCAGATACAGAAGATAGATCCCTGCAACAGCAGTGATAAGAATTACAGCCTCCAGCTGACAAACATTATTTTGCCCTGGCCATTCTACAAGGCATATGCAACACTGTGAAACAGTTACTCTGCGTAGAACCTCAGGTACCAGTATAAGCATTAAATGCATCGTCTGCTTCCATAAGGTTCCTCAGGATCACTGGGGAGAAGATGCAAGTCTAGGACTCAAGAGAAAGTTATCAATTCTGGGGATTCAATGATCCAGCGAGAAAATCAAGCACAGCAAACCGCTGGCTCACCCACCTGCTGAGCTATCAGCACAGAACACTTTGGCCCTAGCCGCAGCAGCTTCTCTGGTGATGGAAAAGCAAGGAACGTGGCAACATCCACAGGAGGAGACGGCACTGGAGTCAAATCCTGAAACAGGCAGAATCCATCTCAAGTTTACACTTAAAAGCAAATAAAATCGGTCCCGCAGCAAAGGCGCATAGGTCTGACTTGTAAAGGCACAGCACATCCAAATTTGTTCTATTTGAAAACTGTTTGAGGCTGGAATTAGTCTAGAGTTGGAACAGCCGCATTATGCTAGCATGACTGCATGGCAGTGCATATACAAGCCTCCTACTGTACTCTAAAGATGGGGAGACTTTTTCTACTCACAACTGTCACAATGGCTGCTCAGCCTTCCCTGCTATGCATGTGTGCACACGTGCTTCAACAAAACAGGTCGCCAAGTCATCCATTTCCTTTATTTCCTGCATGTTACCTCACTGTCTGTTACCACAGAGTCAGCCCGCGCAGGAATGTGATCTCCTGCCAGCACTTCAAGTACAAACTCACTCCAGATCTTGTTTCCTCCTTAATTCTCCCCCAGATGAGGAAACAGATGCATCCTGAAGTAAGCTTACCTGTGAATCGATTATCTTCTTAGGAGTCAGCGAGTCCTGTTCTCCTTGTTCTCTTTCCTTCAGCTGCTGCTGTTCTTCTTCCTCCTCTTCTTCCTCCTCTTCTTCTTCCTCCTCCTCCTCTTCCTCTTCTTCATCTTCTTCTTCCCCTTCATCATCACTAAGGTTTGAGAGTTTACACATTAATTACATTCTTGCAATTCCTATACGCTGGAACTCAAACACATTTTTCCAACAACAAAAAAGCAGCCTCCCCTCACTTCTCACAGCCAGAAGTGCACCTCCATCGACAACAGATTTCGAGGCCATGTCATACTTCAGTCACCCAGCTGACTACATTCCCGGCTCTTTCCTTACCGTTGTCAGTGACACCAAGATAATTCCATCAAGGAAAAAGGGGTACAAGGCTTATCCTGCTTATGGAATCCCTTAACAGCACTCAGACCAACATCCAACTGCAATGTTACAGTTCTTATATTAAGCAAGGTAAGTGAAAGAAAACGTTGACAAAAATTGGTGGAAGGCCTCTCTTTTAAACTCTGGTGCCCCACCTACCTCAAAGATCCCAGCACAGTTGCCATATTGAAGCCTTCAAGGACCTCCTGCAGTTGCTCACATCCCTCTTCTCCCAAGCAGTTACCTAGATTTATGGAAAGGGAGCAGATGTAAAAGATGCACACAAGCTTGTTCTTGGGGACTTGGTTACAGATTTTTATCTATGCTACTTCTGAAATTGAACAGTTATCAGCCATTTCTCCATAACACCTTGGAGGCGGCAATGCAGACTTCGGTTATCAGAATGAAACAGCTGTTCAACAGATTTCAGCAGCATTACGCAACATTTGGAGACTAGCAGAAGCCTTAATTATTCAGAACGCCTTGGAAAAACTTCCTGCTAGTTCTATAAACAGTCCTTGGTCTTGGCAATGTTGAAATGCAGAGACTCAAGGTATGAAAGGCAAAAGTCTACACTGATCAAAGTCTACTGCCCTTCTGTAGAGATGTGCACAGAGGTTTTTATTTACAATTTTGAAATACCTGAGATCACATTGAACAATTTAAACAGTTTTAATGGAAACCCATATTGCTTCCATCTTTCTACCTTACAGGATGTACCAGAACTGCCTCACTTGAACAACTGAGCTCATGGCTTAAGACTACTTCTAGAATCTAACCGCCTCCTGTTCCAGTGTTACCTGAACTTTAAATACTGAAAATTGCAAGACTAGCACAGGGGATACTGTAAACATTCCTCCTAGTGGTTTCTAGTTGGAATCAGACTAGATGTGTCCTTTTACCTAGCGAGTTTACTCACCATTGAGATCCAGCTTCTCCAGCTCTACCTTTTCTTCAACAGCTTCAGCTACAGACAGAGCAGCATCTCGTTTGATCTCACAGAAGGACAAATTCAGTTCCTAAAAGCAGAAGAACATTTGCTTACAGAATTCCCATAACAGCTATTATCTCCATAAGCTTCACGTGCTCACAAGCTTTCGACAGAGATTTTCATTTGAAGTGGCTCTTAGCAAAAACTGATTTTTAAATGGAAATAAAACAACATTTCTCCACCTCATTTACCTACAAGATTTTTTTTGAAACATACCATCATTAAGAGCACTCACGTAAGTGAAATAGCCACAAAGACCATTCCATTATGACTGCTCACCTAAAAGGTAGCATTTGTTTCAGTTCCTAGCAATCAGCTGGCTAGAGATCTTCACCTATTCAAGAGGCACCTCTTAGAGAGCCAATAGAAGGAGGAATTCTGGAATTGCTTAAAGGAAGAAAGGAGCAGTAGCTCTGCAGTCTCCTCTCATACTACTGCAGCACAAGATGAGCTGCCTTGGGATTCAGCAGCATGACCAATCTGCTGAGACAGCAGGGACAGCCCTCTTGGGTTACCTCCTCCCAGAAATCAAGGATTTTGGTTCCCAAGCACACTCTACACCAGCAGAGCCCTGCTGCCAGTCACACAACTTGGTGAGAACTCACACACCATTAAGTCCTACTGAGGAAGGGAAGCTACTACACTAAATGGACGGCACGTTTGCTTTCTAACATTTATATTTCAAGTTAAAGCCTTCAAAAGATGAACTACAAGGGGTGCTATTTCTGATAAACACAGCCAGCATAGAAACAGCATGGACAGACTGGTAAGAGTGCAGGTATTCAATTGCCAGGCACCATCCCCCACTGCGTTCTACCAATCCTTTCCTAAGACGAGATTTAACATTAACAGCAAAAGGGAAGTAGTTCTTGAACACAGTGAATCAGCTACTATTGCTTCATACCACTCTCCCTTAACCGCTTCTGCTCTGGAAAATAAAAGGTTTAATTTACAACTGTTCACGTAGATACTCCCATTAGAATCCTTATTTAAGTTCACAAAGAAACATCTCAGCCTGCTCTCATGACTCTTAGAGGTTCTAAAAGCAGGTGTTTCCATTATCAGACTTTCTGAAAAGCACTTGCTGAGCTGAACCAGCAGCTTCAAAAACATCGAGTGGAGCCTAATCAGATTACTGGTACACCGTCATGTAGAATAGTCTTAGCTGGATGTGGTGATGCCACTGATCTACAGCTTATTGCTTGCAGTTGTGAGCACAGAGCTGCACTGAGGTGAAACCCACTTTGTAATAATCAGCAACAGGAGGAGAATGGACATACAACCGGGAAACAGAAAATATGTCATTTTCAAAAACAGACACAAAGCTGAACAGCAGAAGGCAGTACCTTTAATTTATGAAGTCCTTCTTTAAGGGCATCAGCAATAGCGACAGCGCCCTTCGAACGCACCAGGCAGTCTCCAAAGTTGATCACTTCAATCTGCCGAAGCGCCTTCAGAGTCTGCAAGACAGCACAAAGTACAGACATACAAATCAAATGTCATAGCAATTCTGGAAGGTCATCCTTCCCACTTCACTGGGGCTCTACCAACCCCCATATTAATGCTAACTCACTACATTTGAAGAGACTGGGATGTAGAAGACAAACATAAACTGACTGTTCACAACGGCTCACCTCTGCCATGGCCACAGCTCCTTTCTCCGTGAAGGTGTTGTCATTCAAATTTATAACCTTGAGCAGTGAATTGATAGCAAAGGCCTGGGCCAGCGCCGTGATGCCGGGATGGTTGATTCCATTCTGTGGCATGTGGACCTCTTCTAAAGTCCCAATGATCTGGGAAAAGATGCAGATGGATAAAGGATGTTAGACACACTTCAGCTCAAAAGCATAGGGCTTCACTCTTTAGGATTTGCTCAGAATTGGTTTCTTGCAACTCAAGAGTCCATTAGCTCTTCCACAAAGAATTACTTACCAGCAATTATGTCACAAACTTAAGTGAATTTAAGGCTCGTGACAAGCATCAGATCAATACAAAGCCCTGAATCCAAGAGTAGGGTAGCATTCTGCTAGCGTATCTGCTCTAAATACCTCAGAATAAGAGCTCTCTGTCTGTGGTTTCTTGGTCTGTTTGAGGACTGTTGAACATCACTAGATATGATATTTTTCTCACTAAAATCTACACTTTCCCTTGACTGCAAGAACAGACCCATAAGAAAATTAGTATGGACACTGTTTATGGGCTATGTAGCATGTCACAAAACACAATAAGGAATCTTATTTTGGTAGCGTTATTCAGTCTGAATTCCTCTTGAATTACCGTGTCACATGCCTCTCAAGGATTTAAGAAGTCTTATTTTTGCCATGATTACCTATTAGTCAAAAATCACATCCAGACAGACCTTTACAAAACCAGCAACCTATATCCTGCAAAATCATCATTACTATACTTTACAGTACACATTAAAACTCAGAAGTCATTTTTAGCAGCAACAGAGAAAGGAAAAGAGAAGTAGGTGGCCCCAAACACAGCAAATTCTCTTCCTCCAACAGAAATGCAAGCTGATCAGTGACAGCTAAAGAAAGCTGAGCCCTCACAGGATGATCCTGGTGAAAATATTTCTGCCAGCTGACTGAAAAACTAGGCAGAGAAACAACTGGTACCTGATCACCTGCTTCACCTACCCCAGTGCCAGATAACCTCCATCAGCACAAAGGGAGGAGAAGGAAAGGGCCAGCAGTAAATCACTCAGGAGATGCCTATTTCTCCCTCAAGTTACAACCTGACATAGCAACTAGTTGCATTTGAAAACTTAGGTCACAGAAGGATTCGGTCATCCATTCTAATCACACCTGTTGAAGACTCCAGCTTCAGCAGCAAACAGCATTGCAACTTCAGTGAACTGACAGCGAGCCACCATCTCTACATTGTGGCAAGCCCTGCATCTGTTACCTTTCACATCAGCAGTGAAGCACACCTTGCTCCATCTTGCTCCATCAAGAAGATCTGGCTTGGTACTTACCCCAAAGGCTTCGGCCAGGGCAGTGGCACCATCATTCTCCAGACGATTTCTACCAGCCACAAATATTTTCAAAGCAAGAGGCTTGCCCTGGGCACTTGATTTTCTGTGACACTCCTTCAGAGCAGCTGCCAGTATCTAAAGGAAACACAAGTAGCTGACACTACCTCAGTATCTCATTCTGAAGGAACCCAAATGTTTTATCTAGCTGTCAGGCAATACCTCAGACACTGTTGAAATGCACTTGATTCTACAGCAGGTTACACAATAAAGCTGTCTTTTACTGCAACACTTGCACACTACAGTCCTAGGACAGAAGTAGTAATTTTGCAGTACTAAAACTCATCGATCCCATTAACATTTGGTTCATAAATAGGTAAATGTTTAGGGTCTTAGTGATAACGACAGCCAGCCCTGGTTTTCTGTTTCATCCAGCAGGCATCTCTCAGTGCTATGCTGGCAATACTGCTTTCTCACATCCAAGGATATTAGCTCTCTTGACGTGGAATCTAAAGTTTAGGATAGACCTGTTCTCCTGTCCTGGAAAAACAAGTGAGCTTATTATATTCCAGGAATTTTTCCATGCAAACACAGAGGGAAGGGATCATGACAGACTGGAGAAGTGGGTCAGAAAGCATCTCATGAAGTTCAAAGCAAAATGCCAACTCCTGCACCTGGAGCCCAATGCAACAGCATATGCTGGGGGCTAAAAGGCGGCAAAACAGCTTGGTAGAGGAAAAACCTGGGAGTCCTGGTAGGTGAGAAGTGGACTACAAGCTAGCAATATGCACTTGCAGCCAAGAAAGCCCACTGGGCTACCAGTGGGAGAGTGGTGTAAAAAAGGCAGAGCGGGACAAACGTACACAGATTGATGCAGAGAAAATTTCACTTAAACACACACATGAAAAAAATCACTTTCACCATAAGAGCTGTCAAACACTATGACAGATTATCCAGAGAGCCTACAAAGTCTCCATCTTTTCAGATATTCAAAACCTGACTAGACACAGCCCTGAGCAACCTGGTCTGGTTGCTTTGAGCAGAACAGCTAGACCAGGTGATCACCAAAGATCCCTTCCAACCTCAATCATTCTGTGATTCTGTGTAGGGAAGTCTGAAATTAAGCTTGGATCTGACCTCACTCCCAGTTAGGAGATCACCCTCACCTTGCCCCCACCGATGCCCATGCCACAGTTATTGAGCCTGAGTTCCTGCAGGGTGTAACACGCGGGGCTCTTCAGCAACGCCTCAAAGCCACGCACGCCGTCTGGCCCAAAGGCATTGTCACTCAGGTCCAGCTCCACCAGCTGGGCTCCAGCGGTGATGAGTGCGTCCCCCAAAGAGATCTGCAGGGAAACAGATGGCAGAGGTGAGGGGAAGGAGTGGACTGACTCCTTCTGACAGAGGCACTGCAGTGGCAAGGTGAGTCAATGACGCTGCAAAAAATTTCCACTTTGAAGACGTTCTGCAAAGTTGCAAAGGGAAATATAACTTCAAAGCTAAAGCCAGAGCAGGAGCTCTGCAAACTGAGCTAAAGATAATTGCAAAGCAGTTACAAGAACTATCCCATCCCTTTAGCTCAAATACACATTTTTCAAAGTGAATTTTCTCCTCACACTGCTTAAAGAAATATTTTCTCATTTTGTTGAGTTTAATGTGTTCTTGCTCCGCAGAGCTCAAGACTGGCAGGGAGAGCCCTGTAATGACGTTGGAAAAAACAGCCACGTGCTTTTATTTGGAAAGCTTAGTTCCCATACCACCTATTGGATCACGGAGCTGACTTCCCCAGGGACAAGCTTCTTTACTAATATAGGATAGCATTTGGCCTTTTATCAATCCTTCTCCACCTCATACAAAAGGAGCTTAAAAAAAAAATAAAAAAGCACTCATTCTGAGACAGTGTTAACAGAATAGAGAGCAACTCTCTCTGTGCTAACGAAGTCTCAAATACATACTCCCACAAAAAACATGACAGGTGAGAAAAGAAGTTATATTAGTCACAAGCCTCAGATCTAGGTTTAACTTACCAAAGCAGGAGGGATCTCAGACCTTAGCCTCCCAGTAAACATGTCACTCCAATGACACCTCTAAAACAAGAAACATGAAGCTAGAAACCATTAAAAATATTTAGGACAACACAGTTGTATGGAAATTTACACACACAAGATGCATTACATTACTGTGGATAGCTTAATATTGTCTGCCTTCCCTTAGGCTGCCATTCGATCGTGCTAAGGAGCTATGAGAACTAATGTCACCATTGCTTCCTTGGAAGGACATTAAGTCACTGAAATGCATATTGTGAATAACACTATACAAGAATTGTTGCTTGCATTTGAGCTGGAATTCTTTTCTGCTGAGAAAATGACCAAAGGAAAAAAACAGTAGGAAACTGAAGGATACATTAGGAACGTATATTTTACTAAAGTATGGAGCTCAACAATCTGGACTGACTTGAAAAGCCGCAACTGAGTGAATCAATGTTTCATACTCTTGCAAAGAGCAGTGCCTCTAGCAGCACAGCACCCTCCTAAAGAAAGGCTAGAACAGTAGTAGGAAAAACCAGCTTGGACACAGAAAAACCTTCTGGTGTATTTCCTTTATTAATTTCTTCATTATTCAGGTATTATACGAAGCCTCACTCTCCCAAAGATCTGATCATTCTTTATCTTTACCATTAAAAGTTAAGGTTTGTTGCCCCAGCTCTCTGTCTGCAGATGCTGCCTCTGCAGAGAGGCTCTTCCTTGCACAGCTTCCCAGCTTTAAGATCGGAAACCTTCTGAACAGGAAGAGTTAGGAATGCAGAAAATGCTCCCACTATCCCAAAGCCTCCCAGTTCTGCCTTATTTTCATGCGGCTGCTCTTAACCACTGGGAGAACAAAATAAGCTTTGGGGCTAACTCAAGGCAGGCTGCAGCAAGAAGAGTACAGACAGACCTGCAGTGATTCTACAGCATTTTTTCCCCTTTGCCACCATCATCCACTTGTAGGTCTCACCTTGAGCTCTGATTTCTTCTCCAAGGCTTTGGCAATGACCTTTGCTGCCTCCACACCCACTGTGTTGCCTTCCAAGCGCAGTGCTTCCAGGCCATCAAATTCCTCAATTTGTTTGATCACTTCTTCAGCTGGAAAGAGCATACAGTCTGTTGGTCTTTGCACAGCCATCTTAGATACAACAGCAATACTGATGTGGCAATATTTGCTGAACTCTACCCTTAGCATAAACAGCTGAGTAACACTACCTGAAAGAATCCTGACACAGCAATGGAGAACAGAGCTAATGTGTCAGTTCACTCGAGAGAACATTCTCCATTCACCACCCTCCTCTTTCATAATTTATTTCTAGTTCTATTATCACATAGCCATCCTCGTATTTGAAAAAGTTTGATTCCTCTGCCGTTCAGCAGGCAGTTTAGGAGTGCATACATCAGGACAAAAGGCCTAAAAAGTGATAGAAACTGGTGCCACATCAACGGGATGAAGTTCCCACCGCCTGGCAAAAGTAGACATCTGTTTAGCAAACACAGCAGGGCAGAACAATTGAACTCTAGAGCATTCTGTTCAAAACAAAGGAGCAGGCTGCAGGCTCTCTCTTGTCATTGGCACCTGTTACCATTCCCAAATTCCAAGCCCTTTCCCCACAGTCCAGTGGCTTTGCACTATTAAGGTGGCATATAAAAAGCATCACCTTCAGAGTCAGTAAAAGAGGCAGACAACAGATAAATAATCTCTCTGAAGGACGTGCTGTTCCTTCACGCAGCAGAAATGCTGATCTAAATGAGCATGCTTTTTCTCCAGGTATTTAGTAAACTAGCAGCCACTGAAAGACATTTTTAACTGGGAAAAACACACATCAGCAAGAGAGATGTCCAAGAAAAAAAAAAAGCAGCACCAAAACAGGAATCTAACAAAAAGCTCCAAATTTAGAAAGAAAAGGGTCTATTGCTGCAGACTAACTGCTATCAGACCACTCCTCTAGGCAGGACTTTGAAACATCTGCTTGCTCCAAGTGCTGTGAGTTTTCTTACTGTTTATAAAAGGAGCACTAACTTTTAATGTGCAGTGACTGTCAAAAATACCGGGAGAGAGCATTGAGAACACAAGAAGTGCATTTTAGAGAGCCAAACTTCAGCTCCCCCAGCTGCAGCATTGCCAGGGTACCAGCTCAAAGCAGGGTCCAGGAAGGGCTCTCTGTCAGAAGCAGCTGTAGCCACATAAGCCGTGTATCACACCTCATATGATGACAATTTGGCCACACAGGATGGAGTTTCACCACGAGACTTTTGAATTGTGGGGAGACACTTCCCAAACACAAGGATATTTTTTCTTACCATCTTCAGCCGTGTTGAGTTTAAGGCTCTGGCCTTTGAAGCTCAGCTGTCCACCACCCACTTTGGTTTTGGCAAGCGACTCTGCAAGCTTAGCGATGTCTTCTGATGCCATTTTTCTGCTTTCCCAACGTTAAGAGCTGTCAATTAAAAGGAACAGTCAACACAAAAAAAGACAACACAATCTGTACTAATAATAATCTTTATTTAAACACTAACGTGTTTCTGAGATATCTAATTGAGTTTTGGGTGTCATTACTGTTTTCCCCACAGCTCACTTACAACAGCCAGGCTGGATTAACACTTCAAAGCCAGCCAGACCGTGTCGATTCTTCCAGGATTGAAGTGACTTGGGTTCTGATGGAGTTGTTACACTTCCTAAGCAACCAATAGCTAAAACCACATTAAGAGGTAGCCTTGTGTGCAACACTTCCACAGTTAAAACGTAACATTCCTCCCTCTCCTAATCCCATCCCTTAATTATACACGCAGCACATTTTTCCTGTTCTCCAAACCAAGCCAGAACGAACACAACTGTTTTTCCTTTTCAGCGATACCCCAAGCAGTGCTCACATCAGCACAGTTCCAGAACCAACAAGTTGCTAAAAAATCGTGTGTGCTGTACGTAGGTCACTCCAGCAGTAAAGCCTCCTGTTTATTTCCATGGAAACAACAACAGATACAGAGAGCACAATAACACTATCTGATAGAGCGAATTCTCAGCTACAAAACACTTTTTCAACATAGCCACCACCACTAGCTGTGCATTGTCACCAGCAATGAACAGGAGCCTGCATGCCACAACCGTAAACATCTGCACCAGCGGAGGTGCCCCGGTGTTTCACAGCTGCTGTGACAGTGTTGTTGCACTGTTGCCCTCCCAGTCTGTCTTTCATTGACCCGAACAGGTGGACTCAAACAGGTGAACTCAGCCTTCAGCTGAGTCAGCGTCGTGATGTAGTGGTCAGTTGATGGTTGGTCCAGGTTACAGGAAATCCAGAAGGATCACCCCTTTCCTATCCCAAAAGACAGTACACAGCACTTTACCCACTGAGAGCTGTGTTCTGAACTTTCTTTTGGATGGAGAATTAACATCACCACTCCACAGATTGTCGTTTGGACTCTGGCTCATAGTGGTGACACCACGTCTCGTCATCAATAATGATGTGATCCAAGGAACCATCACCTTCAGCCTCGTATTGGTCCAGTAGGTCCTGATAAACTTGCATATGGTGTTCTTTCTGTCCCTATGTGAGTATTTGTAGGACCCACCTGGCACAAATTCTGTGATATTCTGTTGCCACCATCGTTTCCAACACATTTAAGTTGATATTCAGCTCTGTACACAGATCCCTTGTTGTTATCCACTGATCTGCATGGATGAGCTGATCGAAACGTTCTTCGTGTTGCGGTGTGACAGCTGTGCATGGCCATCCACAACATGGCTTGTCTTTCACATAGCTGTCACCACTGCTGAAACGCACCACCACCGCCGCCCCACTGAGCTCACATCCACTGTTCGGTCTCCATCAACGTTCAGCAAGCGTCAGTGAATGTCACTGGGTGCCATTTTTTCCACACAGAGGAATTCAGTTCCACCCCTTTGCTCCATCCACACTTCCATGTCAGACACCACTGTGTCAGAGTGCCCCTCTGCTGCCCTACCACCAACATCCACCTCTGATGTCGTGGGCCAACATAATAAAATAGGAACAACAGGAAACCGGACCCCTTCCCATCCTTGCATGACCAAGAAGTGGGCCCATACTCTTTATGCTCAACAGCACTGGTTTTAAAACACTCTGTAAACAGAAGTTGTACGGCCATCCATTGCTCCTGGGACCTAGCCACAAAGCATTTGCCTTTGAGTCCTGCTGGGCAGAACTTTTCTTCAGCTGTCACGAACCTCAGTATTTTGAGCACAGAAGACCAAACCCCTCGGAGGTTCAGCACCACCCTCGGAGGACGGCAGTCTCCTCAGGCAGGTGAGGAAGAGGCTCAGATTACTGCTCTGCCTCCAGGCCGTGCTGACGGGCGCTCCCCGCCTCTGCCAGTGCAGCAACGAGAAGGGAGACAGCGAGGCTGCTCCGCAACCCACGGAGGGAAAGCAGAAGCGAGCCAGGCCGCGGGCAGTCCGTTCTCCCAGCTGAGCCCGGCACCTCAGAGCACCCTACCGGAACGCTCCCCTGCCTGACAGCGGAGCTCTGCGAACCGCGGCGATCCCCTACACCCTAACTCCTGCCCCTCAATCCCCAGCACCTTTGGAGAAAAATCATCAAAATCTAAGAGTTAGTACACTCGGCACACAGACGCAGGACCTGGAAACGCGCCCGCTGTCAGCCCGGGCCCCCTCCCTCCGGACGGTCCCCTCAGGAGGCGCCGTGACGTCCCCAGGCGTGGGCGGCCCACGCGGCCGGGCCCCGAGTCGCGGCGAGCGGGCAGAGGGGCGCCTCCCCTCGCCGCCCCCTCACAACGGTCCCCAACGGCCGCCGCCTCACCTCGCCTCGGGGCCGCCGCCGGGTGCCGCTCGCTCGGGGTGGACGGGTGCCGCGGGCGCGGGCTCCCTCACGCCGCTGTCGCCGTCGCCGGAGAGGGTGGGGGAGGGGTAGGGGGAGGCGGAGGATTTGAAAGCCGGCAGTTTTGCTCTCCGCGCTCCCATTGGCCGCGCGGCGTGACGTCACAAAGGACCACCCCGCGCGGGGCGCGGACCGCCGGTCGGTGCTCCTAAGGGGAGCCGCGGGGCACGCTGGGAGTTGTAGTCCTGCGGTGGGGAGTTCCCGGCGTGCCCCGCGCGC